>MU223843.1:774940-804760 GCA_018584345.1 Thuja plicata
ATGAGTGCTAAGTGTTCCATTCATTCTCATGAGAGATGGGTTCATGTGAACCACTACTCATGAATTATGGGTCAATGAGTTTGACTCAAAAACTACACAGTTGAATCCTGATAGCAATATCACAAAGGTTCCATATCTGTTAGATTTCTTGTCAATGGGGTCTTTCAACAATGTCTAAATTTTCTATGAAGCTATGTCAATATCAACTTCATATCCCATTGGTTGAAGCCAAATAGTCCTAGGCTCAACAGCCTTAATGATACACAGGTCGGTATCTACTTCAAAGCAAATATTATCATGATATCTTTCCACTAGCTGGGGTGGAATCCTGAATCTTTTATGCATCTTTGCTTGAAACTTAACAAAGTAATCATTCATGATAAAATCAAAATTGTTTCCCAATCCTAAAATATATTCATTGATTTGATAAATGATTGGCCTATCTGTGCTCCATGTTACTTCACCGACTGATGGGAAAAAGTTCTCAAAATAGAAAAGTATACATACCAATAGTGGACCAAACTTTAAAGTGTTTGTCTTGGCTCTCCTAATTGTGTTCATGTTGTCTTCAATTTGCCTCAACAAAATCTCACAAACATCTAATTTCATTCCTTTCTTCACAATCCTATAAGTCAGGTCAACTGCTCCACAGGGTACACTGTCTACCCTAGATGATTGGAAGACTCAGTAGGCAATGATGTTACATGCAAATTTAAGTTCTGCATCTTCTATCGTTGAAATTCTCATTCCTCTACCGTCCCATTGAGATTTGGTCAGCTCACTCAACTTTACTCTGTCAATCTGCTTGATTGCCTTTGGTTTGTCTCCGATTGGTAGGCCAGTAATGATGTGTAGTACATCCTTGGTGATCTTCACTGGTTTCTCTAGCCACATAAATTGGTCGTGTACTCGGCTAAGCACAAATCTGATCCATTCAAGTTTAAAGACTCTCAATAGATGAAGGGTATGCACCAAACCCTTGCTCTCCAGATGTGTGTGCCCATCTCTCAACTTTCCATTGTCGCACAGTTTGTTGAACGAAGTGTCCAACTCATTAACACAAATATCTTCAATTTTGCAGTGGATGAGGGATCGAACATCATCTATCAATATAACTCTCGGTGGAATGGAAGACAATGCTCCCGTCATATCAATTTCTGTAGCTTTGGTGGGTGGCATATTGTGTTTAGGGTTTACGGGATCAACATTCTTTGCCACGACTGGTACTTGCTTCTTTGGTGCCATTGGATCAGGAATAGTGATGGAAATAATCCTTTTCTCTTTGAAAGCTTAACTCAATTGAAAGCAAATAGCGATGAATACAACTGTAGATGATTTATCTCATTTCAGAATTACCTCAGAAATCGCTTGAATGCATGAAGACTCGATCGCTCTACAACTCGCTCTTGATAACTCGAATGCGTAAGGTGAAAAATGACTTGCAAAACTTCATATTTATAGTTTTTTCTTAGTTAGGGTTTCTAGGGGATAAGTTAGGTTGTCATAAATGCATTCACTGACTTGTGAAATTCAAATTTCACCGACTAACCAAATACTTTAACTTGCATGTGAATCACATAAAAACTTTCTTAAAATATCCAAATGCATCTAAACATGCTAATATGGATCTCTGCTCTCTTAATTTAGGAACTGATTAAAGATTTGAATTCAGTGAGCAGTTCCTACATACCTTTTACTGACTAAGTGCAGCTTGGTGCACTCATCTTGGTAGATGAGGTGCTTTCAACATTTCTGAATGAGGTTCCATCATCTTGCTCTTTTCTCTTCTAGGTTTTGTTCATTTGTTTCCTTATCTCATCAACAGTAGATGTCTTCTTGTCATCACTTTCATTCTTGTTTGATGTATTGACTCGGTACCTGCAATCTTTAGCTAGGTGTCCTATCTTGTGACAGTGATAACATGCCATACTAGAATTTCTCCATGATTTCCTGTTGTTCCCTCCAAACATTAATAAGAAATTTGCAGCAATATTTCCATACCTTCCACATGATGCACAGGAGATGTTGGTATTGTAGTCTTGTGGTATTGATGCTTCTGTTCGGTTGGTTTGTGATCTTTCTTGGTTCAGTGTCCACTTGCTATTCCTTGTCTTTGATCTTCATTCTTCATCTTTGTGTCCATACTTGTTGCAAGTGTTGCAGTAACCATCAAATTTATCTTTCCTTAACTTGTTAGGGATCCTTGATCTACACTCAAAAGCTTTATGACCATGCTTATTGCATCTAAAACAATATCCATCAAATTTAGGTTTACTCGAGACATTACCTTTTCTGCTCCTACAAACATTTGTTGTATGATCGGGCTTTCCACAATAGTTGCAATGAGGTTTCTTCCTTTGTCTTGGTGGTGCTTCAGTACTTTTATCTTTTGATGAATTAGATGATTCTCCTTGGTCGGTAGTGCTAGTTCCATTGAATCCAATACCTATTTTGTCACTCAGTTGCCTTTGACTTTTGAGTTGTTTATCCAAAGCTTGAGAGGCTTCTTCCTTTTTCTTAAGTACTTCATTGATGTTCTTTTCATTTGTCAGTTCAGTGTTCAACCTTTCTATTTCTAATTTCAATGATTGATTTTCAAGTTCCTTTTGTGATATTGCTATCAGGATTCAACTGTGTAAGTTTTGAGTCAAACTCATTGACCCATAATTCATGAGTAGTAGTTTCAAGTTCCTTTCTAGCAATCTCTATATTGGCATTCACAAGTTGATCAGCCATGTTATGATGTTGATGTGTCATTCTTATGATCTCATTGTCTTTTTTTGCTAACTATGCTTCATCCTATCTTTTGTCATCTTCAATCATCCTTCTTCCATCTTCAACACTTCTTTTACCTTCTATCAACTCGGTCATCCTCATGCTGTTTGATTCAAGATCTTTCTTCATTAAATCTAGTTGTTCGGTAAGTGAGTCATTCTTTTCCATTAGTTCTTTGATGGCTATCTCAGATTCATCATTCTGACTACCTTCCAAAGTTGTTTCAAGTGTGTCAACCTGTTCTTGAGTAACCTTTAGTTCATCATATAGTTTTCTTCTCATTCTCAGTGATTTCTCCAATTTCCTTCTTAACTCGGTAATCAATTCTTGTGCACTTTCCAGCTCATACTCAAGACTGTCAATCCTCTTAGCTTTCCTATATCTTTCCATGACTAAGATATTTTACTCTTAGGTGATCGAACCATTAACTCAAGATTCCATGCTCTGATACCAATTGTTGGAAACGTCATGCAAGATTATGAACTGAGAGGGGAGGGGTGAATCAGTTCACTTAAACTTTTCTTCAATAGAACTGTCTCACTTTTGCATGCTTTACCGAATGAAAACTATAAATGAAAAGCAATTTAAAACATGTAAATCACTTCAAGTACACACAGAAAATAAACCCATAACAACATGAAATTTGGTCTCGTAGAAATCCTTGGTTAGAGGAAAAAACTACGGTGGGGATGACACCCACAATCCCTTCACTACTGCAGTAAGAAGTTTGCTCAGTTAGAGCTACAATGTTTAGCTACTTCTGGTAGCTTACCCTATTAAGAGTACAAAGACTTATGCAGTCTACCTTGTTAAAGGATTTCACAAATTCTTCTCTAAGAATTGTACCTTGTTAGAGGATTTACAAAATAAGATCTGTAAGGATCTACCTAGTGGTGGGATTTACAAAATTACAAAACAATGTATTCAACAATGCTTTGAACTTGTCTGAAATAATGCATCAATCTGTTATGCTTGATCAGAATCTTTATGCTCTGAATTCTTTACCTCTGAATCTGCTCAATGATGTGATCATCAATCCTTTCTTCTACAAATTCTATACTCGGTGCTACCTAAAATACTCTGTTATTCCCCAATAACAGTAACAACATTCATCAACACTTCTTCTCTTCTATTCTCTATCTTCTCATAAGGATTCTTCCCTTTTAAATATCCTCTATTCTTTTTGCCTCTTAATCTCCTTGATTAGGTTTTCTGCAAATCAATCTTATTCGCTCGATCCTCCTTATGATTTTTTTCTGCTCGGTAAACCGCCTAACTGTTACCTTGGAACTTGTTCCCTTCTTGGAACTCACAACATTTGTTTTGCCGCTTAATCTTTGCCTTGGATCTTGTTCTTGATTATTCCAGTTTGTAGATTCTATAACCAACTATCTTTAGTGATCGTAGATTCTTCTGACATCGTCTGACAATTCATTAAATGTGTTCTTATCAAGATTTGACTCAGTTTGCCTGCTCGGTTGTCTTGTCTACATTACTCAGTAAGTAAATACTTCAACTTCTCGGTAACTGACTACTCTCGGTGCTTGGTGTATGTTTTCGAACTCGGTACTTGGTAACTGTGACCGAATAGCATTTCCACTTGGTGACTATTTTTGCTCAATGCTTGATTCTGCTTTCTTTTTCAACTGCTACCTTCGCTTACATTACCGACTGACTTCTCATACTCAGTAGCACTGTCCATTTTCTTTACTGACTAGACTTAGTTGCTATGACTTTGACAAAACTTATGACAACAAAATGAATAAAGTAACAATTTTATCTTTGTGTTTTTAGCTTATGATATATTGTTATTCGTGCATAGTTCTTTGTATGGGTTGACCAAAAAAAAAGTTGTCTATATTTAACATCACCCATTTGAATACCACATTCAATTATTTATCATGTATTATTAGAATGCTACAAAATATTGATGAAAAATATCATCATAAATTCAAAAGCACACTATTAAGATAGGATATTTTCCTAACAATACTCATCCATGCTTTGTATAAAAAACTAAAAAGTAAATTGATATCTTTTATAAATGTGGAATATGATATATTGTTTTCTTCAATAGATACAACCAGTTCTTGGATAATTTATCCAAATAAACTCACTGTGCTTTGTCTTTCTGATTTTCATATAATATAGATACTATAAACTTTATTACACAGTTCTTCCAAAATGTGTAGGATTTCTGCCTATTTGTTGTTCATTGTTGTTTCTTCTTGTTTAACTTTTAGAGCTTATTTAACAAAAAAAAAAAATTAATTTATGAATGCCTCTTATGATTTTAAAATTTTTTTTGTATATATTTTTATTTATGAATGCTTTTTATTTAGCTTTCTATTAGTTTGAACTCTAGGCATGGGATTGGATTTAACTAGTTATTAATTATTAATAATTATTTTCTAACAAATCAGATAGCATATTTTTTTCTATTAAAAAAATATTAATGTTAATTCAAATATAGATACAAATATTTTAAGAAAACATGTTTTAGAATCTATTTCTTTACAATTTTATTGCCCTAGATATTCTAAGTGATAGGGGTGATTATTGCACTTGCATCTACCAATGAACTTTGTGTAGCTTAGACCAGAAAAGATTTCTAGAGCTTTGTATTCAATCCCTATAGATCAGTCTCATTAAATGATTAATTTTAGTGGTTGCACAAAATATGTCGTCATATTGAAGAAAGGTTTCTCAATTAAAATGACACCTAATTCAAAGACATAATTTTTTGAATTATAAAGTCACTATCTCAGTGAGAAGCATTCATTCCTTCCATTAAACATACAAAGGGGGATGGAGCTAAAACTCCAAGTATATAGCTATCCTAAACAACCAGGATCAATGATAGAGATACATGATCCCATTGCCAATGGAGATCAGCCTAGCCGCCACTTCCTCTGGAAAAAGTTTCTCATTTTCCTGATAAAAAGCCTCAAATTTGGCCAGATTGTACTCCTTCACGATGTCTGCCTTGTAAAGCGCCCAGGCCTTCTACATGATCTTTTTTCTTTCCTTCCGCCTCAAGATAGAAATACCTGAGCAAGCCATCATTAGACACCTTAAAGTCAATGTGATCCATCGTTGAGACTACCTCCGTTTATACCTCGACTGATACCATCCTGCGCACCATTCCAACAACCATCATCGGGTGGCCTAGGACCTGAATAATGGGCTGAAAGAGATTTACAACTAGCCTCCCATCGTGGACGTGGCCACCTGACTAGTATTCAACCCCCAGGATGACTATCATGGTTTCCTTCTCCTGCTCGTTGGACTATTTGAAAATGCAATGGATTTTCTCTTCTGATGACTCCACTAGCCCCTCCTCTTTCTTGCAATGACAATTGATGCCCAAGGTATTAGCCATATTGCTTATGTTGTGTAATGAAATTGCGTGAGCCTTATAAAAGGCAAAAAAGTCCTGCCTCTGTGTTGACTCTGCATAATATCTCTAAGTCAGATATGAAGGACTGTAAAAAGTAAAATTAAGGGCCATGTGACTAGTATTATGTCATTATTCACTTTGCCTGACTGCCATCTCCCTCTGTCATAGCCGTCAAAACCTGCCAACATTATCCAACCCCTATTTTTGGGAGAGATGAAAATTTAATCAAAATGATGTCCTGCAATCCTTTTGGGATCTGGTCTACCTATCCAAACTCTATATTAGATTCATTTTCAATCCCTGTGTTAGCCAAGTAGTCTATTGATCTATTGCCTTCCCGGAAGACATGTTGAATGCGAAAGTTGGTCAAAGAATGCACCAATTTGACCCTGCTATGCCAATCGACTTCAATTCCTATATTTGCAGCTTTTTAGATCATTAACATATGCATTACTTGTCTTTGTTCAAATTTTATTCTAACACTATATTATTTATTATTCTAATTGAGATTTTTAATTGGGAAAAATAGTAAAGGTGTTATCTGCATTTAAGCTGTCAATTACTAATAGATTAAGCATATTATTACTATACTTAATGTTCCATTTAAATGCATTTAACACAAAAAAAAAAATTTACAAAACTAAACCAAAGGCATGTTTACAACAAAGGTCTAATAGAACTCCCAACAATTCTTAAACATACTTTATCTGATATGATGAATTCTTAAACAATTAAGGTTGGAGTAGACAAAGTTATCACACAGTTTTTTGTGTGGTACAAGGAAGATTTGGCTAGGTCAAATCTTCCTTTGTGCTAGCAGTCTACAAAATTAGACCTTTATTAACAATTCATTATATCAGATAAAGCATGTTTAAGAATTGTTGAGACTGGTCGTTTGGCGTGTATTAAACAAAACATAATTTTCAGCATATTATTATCATTCTATTTCTTTGTTGTAAACATGCCATTGGTTCAGTTTTGTAATTTTTTTTTGTGTTAAATGCATTTTTCCAAACCAATTGTTAAATAAGAAAGAAGTAGCAGTGAGGAGGGGTCTTCTTCTAAGTATATTGATGAAGATCGTGCACCTCAAAAACCAATTCATAAGGTACTAATCATGTTTTCTATTCGCTTATATTTTTGGATTGGTAAATCTCCTTAGTTTCATGTCCTTTCTTTTGATTACTATGGATGAGATATATATCTTACATTTAACATTCAACTTCTTTACATTTTAGAACATGTAGTATGTTTCCTGAGGATTTTACCAAATCAACTTTTAACATAAACCGAAAACACCAAACTGATTTCTTGCCCTTTCAACTTGACAAAATATTTGCATTTGACCAATAACTGCAAGCAACTAAATGATAAATCCACATACCTGTATCTTTGTAAAATACATGGAACGTCAAAAAGATGGCTAAGTGGCTGCCGCCATGATTTTATCTACTGAATATGGGAAAAAAAAGAACTAAAAAGAATCCTGTTCTATTGTAGCACCAATAATATTATTGTATCTTTCATTTATTTTATCCATTCATATTTTCCGCCTTCTCTTATATTGGATACTGTGTAGTGTACATAAAGGCAAGGCGATGATTATTCTCAATGATCGATAGGTTTAAGTCTTCCAAGCTTTACCCAATAGCTAGGAGTAAAGATAACAGAGCTCAAGAGACCATCATAGTTGGTCTCTTTCTTTGGTCCGTATTACTAACAATAATATGGATCGAAGAAAGAGACCAGTTATGATGGTCTCTTGAGCTCTGTTATCTTTAATGTGCATATACATCACTTTTTTGACACATATGGAAACGCTTTCGACAGTGGTGCTATACCTCCGACAGGACATCCCGTCGGCACTTTATTATGTACTGTCTCTATTCCGACAGATATAATGTCAAAGAGAAATTATTTTCAATAGATCATTACGACAGGAATGTTATACCACCGACGGGTTTACCTATCAAAAAATCACTGCAATTCTGGCGCTCGTCTAATAGATACAATGTCGGAGAGAAATTATTTGCGATAGATAATTGCGACAGGATTTTTATATCTCCGATGGGATTTTCTGTCGGACAATTGTTGCATACGCGTCGTTTTTCCGACAGTAAAATTTGATGGGATACCCACATATTTTGTCAAAGTTCCAATAGGTCTACCATAAGAAATTTGATAACAAATCTGGTATTCATGTGCTATTTTCTGACAGAATATGATGTCAGCAGACCAACGGTGACCACTTACGTCACAATTTGTAACGCAAAAATGTCGACAATTACATATGTCAAAATTTTGACAACTAGGCATTGCAAATCCGACAAATGGATGTCAGAATTTGGCCTCAAATGTACTAGTGCATGGATCCATATCCTCATATCACCATGGAATACATTTGTAAAATGTGTATCTCTTCAGGATTTAGCAACTTATGTGCGTTACCTTCCGAGGATTTAACATATTGAAATGTAATTGAATGTGTATCTCTTCAGGATTTAGCAACTTATGTGTGTTACATTCAGAGGATTTAGCATGCTGCAAAACAAAAGGTTAGAAAAATGCATAATATAAAATGAGGGAGGCCGTATATATGCCCCCCTCCTTAAGATGGAAAAATACATACTATTTTGACATGTTAAGGAAAGAAAAGAACAAGTATAAAGCCTTCTTCAACAACAAGACAATATCCATATACAACGCCAAGTCCAAGCCAAGAAGGTCATAGCTCCTATGAGGCCATGGAATGGACGAATGTAAAGAGATATCACGCAAGAAGTGAAAAAGTAACCCTTATGAGGCATAACACATTATTCATTTTCCAAGGTGAGAGATTTATCAACCATGGAAACCCAATGTCAAAACAACCAAATAGGTTATGATCAAGGATATAGATCCTCAATGAAAACCAAAATTTTCATGTATGATTGGATATCACATAATAGATAGATATTGCTTAACCAAGGGAAAAGTGGATCTCGGAAAGACAAAAAAGAAGGAGATGGCATCCTTTCCCTCCAAGCGTAGGAACAAGGATGAAGGGGACCTATTATATTTCTCACAACACTATGAAAGACAACGAGCCCCCAAGGATTAGGCTAACATTGTTTGCATAATGTAGAGTTCCATAATAGGAACATAAATGTTATTTAGAGAAAACAAGATTGAAATACAACTCATTGCCACATGATATATAAATAACTTTACTATCAATGAGATGCCTAATAGTATAATGTAAATCTTGACATTCATTAGTAGAGTGATCATGAAATCTATGATACAAACAAAAAGGAAGAGTCTTCAAGTGTGAACTACTTTTCTTTTTGCGTTTAGGTCTAGTAATCATCTTAGCATGAAGGAGTTTAGGCAAAAGAACATCTTGGTCAATGTCCTTCATAGGTTCATTGTGTTTTGATGTGTTATTTGAGATGTTGGTAACATTGATGTGTTGTTGAGAATTAAATCCCAACCCATTAAGAATGCGCATGCCCCCCATTCTGTAAGGGCATTTGAATTCCCTATTTATGCTTACAACATCCTTGACTATGGAATCCTTGTTTAACTAGTAAATGATAACCAGCACCATAAAAAGAAGCCATATCAGAAGGAGTCAGTGGAACTTCAGTAGTAAGTATGTTATCATTAGTAGGTTTGACAGATTCATAGTAGGTAGAAGTAGCGACAAAGTTATTATGAAGGGAATGAGAAGTAGAAGCAAAAGTTTGTTGTTCAAACTCTCTTTGTTGCTTCATAAAATCAAGATTAGAAACTTTATACTCTCTAATAAAGGTAGGATTAAAATCCAAGGTTCCCCAATCATCTCTAGGAAGAGAATTAGAGGAAGAAGGATTACTATTAGGAATAGGAGTATTGTGGGTTTGAATATTCAAACAAGGATTTGGTGCATCATCCACATAAAGTGTATACACCATGTTACTATGAATAAACTTGACTTTATGGTGAAGGGTGGAAGGAACAACATGCATCTCATGCAACCAAGGTCGACCAAAAAGGAGGTTATAATTAAGAGGTCTAGGCATAACATGAAAAGGAGTATTCAGGATGACCGGACCTACTTTGATAGGTAAGGTAATGATTCCCAAAGTATTCTTATCAATGTTATCAAAGCCACGTATAGGAGCATTATCAGGTTGAATAGTTTAAAGATTGACTTTAATCGCTTTGAGCATGTCCATGCTACAAATATTAAGCCCAGATCCATTATCAATGAAGGTCCTACGAATGATACTCTTATTGATAGTAACAAAAACCATAAGAGCATCATATTGATTCTGAACTTCTTTAGAAGGTAAATCCTTTTGAGTGAATACAATGTCAGGAGGACCCGAGGTAGCATGCATGCATTGTAAGAAGGCATTGATGTTCTCTTGATTAGGAGATGAAGTGAAAAGAGTTGCTAGAGATTTTTGCAAGGCTTCATGGTAGGTAGGTGAAGTTTGAAGAAGCTCCTATAAAGAAATCTTGGCAGAGGTATTGAGCAATTGGTTTATCAAATCATACTCCTTACTAGGAAGATAGGGTGGAGGAGGAAGAATGGGTTGAGAAGGTGGTAAAGAAGTAGGAACCACCAGATTAGGTTGAGGGTTATTCATTGTACGATAAGTGTGAGCTATCAAATCTTGATCATTGAAAGACTCTAAAGACTCCATAGGTTTACCTTTTATAGTAATGTGAGGATAACCTTTAATAGTCAGCAAGGGTTTTGGATAAACCATGTTAGTTGTCTCAACACTACAAACAAGTTCACAAGAAGGAAGAAAAGAATACATCCTAGGAGGAGATGAGGTAGGATCTTGATTCTCCATAATATCATCACTAAGAGGGAGAGCATGAAGGGAATTCATATCATTCTCCGCTAATGCCTCATCACTAGAAGGAATCCCAAATGGAGGTAAAGCATATATAATGTCTTTTTCTTTCTTTAAAATGTCTGCATAAGGGGAGTGTGTTTTAGAAAAAGAGCCACCATCATGTATGAATATGTCATCCATTAATAAATCACCCTCTTGTATCAAAGCATCTTCACGAGGAGGGGATAAATCAATGTCTTTATCTAAGGGTTCATCCCAAAAAGTAAAATCATCCACAATGGCTTCATGAGTAAGAGAGTAATCAACATCCAAATCCAAAGGTTCATACCAAATAGGAGGATGATCATCCCTATCAATAAAGCACCTTGTATGAGTGCCATAAATCACTAATGCTTGATCCCTAAAGGGGAAAGAAGGTAAATTATATTCTAAAGTTGGCTCATAGAAAAGACATATATTAGGAGAAGAGTTAACATCAATCCTCAACTCATCTCCATAAAGAGAAAGATTAAAGTCACCTGCTTGCTCTAATATATCCTTACAAGGTAATACAAGAGAGGACAAAGCAACATCACATGCACTAATTGAAGTCTTTCTAGGTGTATCAATGTTGTAAATAGTGGAACGTGAAGGTAACCATGCACACACCCTATGGTAAAGGTCAATTGGAGATGTTGTAGAGGAGGATGAAATAGGAATAGGATCCATGGAGATCTTATTCGAACCATTTTCATCCTCACTTCCATGTACCTCATTAGGGGATCTATCATATTTCACAACAAAAGACTCATCAAAGTATTCAAAACAAATATCACACATGTTGAACACAAAGTAACTTTACAAGCATGAAAAATGTAAATGTTTTTGTATTTTTAAAGAATTTTGTGATTTTTATTTTTGACATATAAATGCAAGAGCATAAAAAAAATCTACTTTTATATGCATGTAAGACCTAACATAAAATGCAAATCTAACACCAAAAAGAAAGAGTTATCTATCGCGGGTTCACCAAAATGTAAGGGGTAAATTTGGATGGTCTTCTAAATAGGGTTTGCACAATAGAGATTTGCATATAAAAGAGACCCTAAGTCATATTCATCCATTTACATTTAATTGTTATGATAAGGAATATAAAGCTTGGAAATACTTGCAAAGAATAATGGAGTAAAATACCTACCTCACATCATAGTAGATCTGGAAATACCCTTTTTTTGATATTTGTGTTGAGTTTCTGGAAAATCTGCAACTGGGTCTAGAACAGAAATGCAGAGATGGGAAAAACCCATAAATATTTTTCCGATCTGACACAGTTCTGATTTTGACCCTCAAGTTAGTGTCACCATTGACCCAGAATTTCTGATTCCAACCTAGGGTAGAATTGACCTCCGATTTTGACCTAGGGATGAATCGATCTCTGATTTTGACCCTGAACAGAATGTCGACCTTGACCCTGAAATGTCACCCTTGACCCCAAAATGTTGACCTTGACATGCACAGCTCCGACGGAAAAACTGTTCGCGGATCCTAAAAGTTTGCCGAAAAGGGTATCCAGATTTGCACTCTAATCTGTTGTTCTGAACCTGTACTTGCAAGAAAAATGAATTGTTTATTGGGGGGAGGGGTTTTCCTTGGTCAAACCCCAGTTTGGAATTAACCTCAAAGTATAATTGAAATTGCATAAGTAAAACAAAGTAAATGAACAAATTGACCTTGCTTGTATGGAAACCCTTGTGATGGATTCGAATCCGTGGATCCACAAGTATGTATGCACCAAATGGATGTAGAATGTAGAATGTAAAATGTCTCAAATCAATTGATTTTGGATCTTTAACACCAATCTTGAATGGATCTTTGGATAGGAAGAGGCTTGGAGGAATGTGGATGGAGAAATCTTCAACAAGAGGGCTCCATAGAGCTTGAATCCTTCAGTGGCTAACAATGGATCTCCTTGATGAATTGGATGCTTGAATGCTTTAGAGTAGATGCTTGCTTCAAATCTTGCTTCTTAGCTTGTCTCTTCAAGTCTTGAGCGCTTGTGATTATGCTTGATGATGGTTAGAGAAAATGAGAGGAGAAGGCTTCCTTATATACCAATCTAGGCACAATCTTCTAAAGAGGCCTACATAGGAGAATTAAATTCCCATTAGACCTATACCCCTAGAAGTGGACCTATATTAAATATAATTTAAGAGTCATCGTTTCGGAACCCAAAACAATCGACCCAGAAGCGGGAATTAAATATTTCTGAAGCCCGACATCCAGAAACCTCAAAATCATCAAATCTGGACCTTGGGTCAGAAAAAGGTTGATTCTGACCTAGGTCAAGGTCGAGGTCGATCTTGAACTAGGTCAAGGTCGAGGTCGACCTTGACCCTGAAATCAAGAACTTTAAATCTGCAGATTAAGGTGCCAAAAATAGGCCAAAGAGAAGTGGATAAGGGGGAAAACAGGGGGAAAATCTAGATCCAAGTCAAAGACCCATTCAAGGCGCTTGAAATGACCCCAAACCACTTACTCGGAAGGCTAAACCAGTCTACAATGGAAGTGCTTCCATTTTCTGACTATATAGTAATATAAAAATATAATGTAACACGGGGATGTGTCCCTCCCTAAACCCCCACACACATAGGTTCAAAACATCCCTGGGAAAAGGACTTGGTGTTCCCAAGTTCCCACACCATTGCCTTCACACCACCATCTCGTCATCAAGGGTTTCTACAAGCAAAAGTTATAGTTGCAACACTTGTGATAGAAAGCGGGTGTACTGGCTACCATAAAGGTCATTGTTACACACACACACATACACACACTACATATGCATATAAATTTGAATGTATGTACATGACTTTGTACTTGTTTTGATATCATGCTACTCATTGTAATCATCTAGATATGATATTTTTGATATTCATGTTACAATTTTGCTATGTTAAAGTATTTGGCATTATAATTTATTAGTTATTATACTAGCATACATCATTTCATAAGTAGCATTTCAATTAAATAAATCAAAAGCATTGTATTGTTAAAACTTAACAATGCAATACCTTGATACCATCACTCAACACTGCATGGATGCACCAATTCGGTTGGTTTCCAACTAGTGATAGATGACTTTCTAGCAGGCATTTCAAAAGAAGGTTTTTTAGTTTTCTTTATTTTTCTATATAAATATTAGTGTTTCATGAATTTTCATGATTTCAGGGTAGATTGTAAATGGTCTATATTCGGTTCAATGTTTTCAATTTCAATTGTAAATAGGAAATTATTTTTTATGTTTGTTTTGTTTACATAAGAAGGTTTTCCAATTTTCATGTGAGAAGACACAATTGAATAGGTCTTTCTTTGTTCTACTTACAAAGTTGGGTTTTTTAGTTTTTAGAACATGGTATGGGGATCCATCAAAGCATAAATGATACATATAATTTGTTAGATGTTGTGGTTGGAACTACCGTGGTAGATATGTATGCAAAATGTGGAAGCATAGACAAACCATGTGAACTGTTTGATAAAATTACTCAAAGAAATGTGGTCTCATGGACTGCATTGAATGTAGGATATGCAGAGAGTGAATTTATTTGAAGAGGCTCTAAACACTTTCAATAAAATGCAATTATCATGTGTACAACTAAATTCCACAACCTTTTCTCTCACCCTTCCTCCCTATGCAAATATGAGAGACTTTAATCCAACAAAATTAGGTCTTCATGTAGGAGAATGAAAGGAAGTTTCATCTAGATTAATGGAATTGATATTGGTGCATCATTGTAGCCATTTACAATTGAGATTATATAATTAATCTATATGTATTTTACACTCATCTTATTTTCCTTTAGGTTATGCGATTTCCTAAATAACTTTAGTTGAAAGTTCAAGATGGTGTAATCAGGGTTTTGGGATCAAGGAATAACCTGTAGTAACATCACAAATCTCAACACAAAAATATCTATTAATATAGATTAGAACAAAACCTCAAATCATTAAAAGAGGAATGAACACAATGAAATGCATAAACGAATAATAAATTAAATAACTCCATAATAGCATATTCAAACCATCAAATATCCTCCTTTTTTGTTCTCCTTCTTGATGCAATGTGAGTTCTCATAAATGAGTGCTCGATGTGCCAGCATAAGAATTTGAAGCATGTGTGGTTAACAAATTAAGAGAATTAGCTCTCTATTTATAAGAATTTTAGGGTTCCAATCAGGATTCCATGATTGGTAGGATTGATCGCTTGTGATTGAAGAGTTAAACTCAGAGTGAGTGGGAGTTGAACTCAATTGATTGGCTTGCCAACAAATTTGATTGATCTATTAGCAAAATAGATTGAAGAGTTGAAGTTAATATATATTATATATTAATATATAATATGTATTATATTTATAGAAATAAATTAGCAAATATTGGATATCTCAAACATTCAAAAAATTGATATCGGTTACCTATGGATATCAAATATTAGATCTGGTATCTTTTACCTCTGACACAAATATGTAGAAATAAACTAGCAAATATCGGATATCTAAAATGTTCAAAAATCAGATATCGGTTACCTATGGATATCAAATGTTATTTGATATCTGTTATCACTGACATAAATTTGTAGCCTTAGGATTTGCCTCAAAAATATTTTGGGATCTGGCTAGGACATGCCAAACCTAGGAAAGTCAACACAAAATCATGTTTAGGAGTTTTCCTTACTTTTCCAGACTTCAATCATGTGACTAAAAACTTTTTTTAATGTGAAATTGATGAAACATAAAAAGGTTTCTTGAGGAGACTCTCAACTTTCCACCAATTTATAAATTATGTCTTATTTTGAATTTAGTAAATTATTATTTATTTTCTATTATAATTATGACCGAAGTCCTAATTGATAGGCTGATTGAAAAACATATATAAATTTCAAACGGTATCATATTTTTTGCATTTTAAACATGTGTCACATTCTATACTTTGCGTACTATAAGATTTTTTAAAATGATTTTCATAAATTTTTTACCAAGTTATGGTGGTTAGATATACAAGTTTCTATATTTTTAAAATGTTGTAGTAAAAAATTCATAATTAGTTATTTACTAGGAAAGAAATTACAAAACAATATGCATCACATATAGACATGAGTACTCTACTTATATCTAGAATCCTATTAAAAATAATATTATGATTTGATTGTGGTTTGGGAGGTTAAACATACACCTGCTTCTTATCTTTTTCCTGAAACTTTCTACTATCACATTGAAATTTCAATTTTTTACTACATAGAATTTTTTTTTAGAAAATAACTAGTAGCTTAGAAACTACATTCAATTTGTTATAGATTTCATTCTTATTTATTTTTGAAATAATATAGATCACTTATTTAAATTTTATGTCAAGTTGCATAACTTTGTTTTTCTAAATTTCCATTGCCACTTAAGGGCCTACTTTGGCCCAGCATGCTCTAGCACATACTCTGGACACAATTGCAACATCATCTCAATTTAATCTTATCATTCAGGTAATAGAACTATTCCTTCTATGGTTTCTCTCATAGCAGGATGGTGAATCCACTTTGAATCTTGTGTGAGAGAGAGAGAGGGGGGGAAGGGAGAGGGAGAGAGGCAGAGAAATCTTTCAAATTATCCAAAGGAAGAGAAATAGGACTAAACTAAACTAGATATAATTGTGAGGTCATCTCAATAGTCTTATCATTTAAATAATAGAACTACTCCTTTGTTGGTTTCTCTTAGAGCAACATGGTGAATCCACTTTGAAATCTTGTGTAAGAGAGGGAGAGGGGAGGGAAGAGAGGGAGAGGGAGACAAAGACGGACACACACACACACACACACACACACAAAGGGGGGAGAGACTAAGATAGCGTTGAAACTATTCAAAATGAAACATAATTGCAACATCATCTCAACAGTCTTATCATTCAAGTAACAGAACTACTACTATGGTTGCTTTTAGAGAAGCACAGTGAATCCACTTTTAAATTTTGTGAGAGAAAAATTTCAAATTGTTTATTATGGCTTATGTTGATACATACAATTATGATACTTGTAATTTTCAAATCACACCTCTCTAAGATGGAAAATTTGTATGGGGAAATGAAAGAATGAAAACCCTAATTGTCTAATTTTTTTATGAAACAATTGCCTACTTTGTTAATGGTGTTTTTGGCACACTTTTGTTATGCCAATTTTTTTTCTACTTTTTTCACCTAATATTCTCACAATATTCACCTAGAAGAGAAGAAGAATTGCAAGACATACATCTTTGCATAATTAGTTCATGAGAGTTGGTGTGTTTCCTCTTCAATGTCGTGGTGTCTTGACTTGGTTGATAGCAACAAACAAACGATTGAGTTTCTTTTGGTTTTTAAGAATGTTTGTTGTTTCCTTGCTATCAACCACTTTTAAAAAATTGATGGTCCTAAAACCATGCTCGGGTTATGGTTTTTAAAGAATCTTGGTCATAATTTTTATATTAAACCGCGCTTGCATTTTTATTATAAAAACTACACGTGGTTTTATTATTAAAATAGTGCTCTTGGTTTTATTTACAAAATTTCATATGCATTATGGTCCAAATTTTTTGAACCATAACGTGTTGGGGTTATTTAAATTTTCAAATAAACCAAACATGTTAGTTTCATTTTTGGGAGTTTTTTGTGAGTGGTCACTTTTCTCTTCACCATCTTGGTGCACATGCCCTATGAGAACTTCTTCTTGTATCATCCACTTAAACTTTCCTTCCATTTTCATTTCCATGGCCTTACTAATAATTTCTTGTTTCTTTGGTCAAAAAAACATTTACTTTTTGGAACATCTTTTGATCAAGGAAGTACTTGACTATCTTGCAAAAGGCTTAAAATCCTAAGAACATTATATACTAAAACAAATAAGAGTCTCTCAAGATAGTTTTTTTTTGTACTGATATTTCATTTTCACGAGTTGCACTAGCAAGAATTGAATTTGGCAATGACCGATCATTAAAGTCAATTAACCACAACATTTGTTCCTCTCCCCAATGACGCCAAAAAATAACAAAGATTACACAAATTTCATATAATTCAAAAATGAAGTTTTAGATTTTGTAAACAAGCTCGATGTTAGTGAATGTGGTCATCTTTATAGACACCATTTCGAAACTTATTATGGAAGGATTGGTTCTCATTTGATCAAGCTCCTAGGTTGGAAAATTCAATGGTTTTGAAAAATAATTGGATATAATATACCTAGAATGATCATTTAAACTAGTGTATGCTCTTGTAATTGTCCTGGATAATATAAATGAATTATGGCTGGTTCTCAAATACACCATCGTAGCATTAATTCATATTGGTTACTAAGAGTGGAAAATATCAATCAAAATTAAGATTTTTTTATTAAAAAAATTGTAGGCAAATCCACATGTGGAAACAACATGGTTCAAAAATGCACACATGGATTTGAATTTATGTGGTGAATCGAAAGATGTGTGCTTAGATCTAAATCTTGGAGATGAGTGATGATAAGGACATGCCAAAATAATATTAAACTCTAGACTTGTAGAGCCTTATGCACTAATGAGGAATTTTCTAGCCAAAAGTATTTATGGAGCTTAGATCATTTAACATCTACATCCATTTGATAAAAGCCCCAAGATCACACCCTTCTCATAGACCTACAATGAAGCTCCATATTGGTAGGGCAACAAATATCACCACAAGGATTTGTCTTGGAAGGTTTACCTTCTCTAGGTAAACTCGCAGCCTACAATTAAATCCCTATAATTAATCTTACTTTTTTTAACGAGTATCTAATACAATGTTTAGTATACAAAAATCAAAATCAAAATTTCTTCAACTTGTTTATGGCACCTGCGTTTAATACCAAAAACCAATAATAGCCTTTCTTCACACAACAACAACAACAAAAAATAAAAAACCAACAAATAGTACTAGCCTTCTTGAACACATATGTATCATCCAATAACCATGTCAATAGAAATCAACTTACTAGTTCTTGTATATATATATATATGTGTGTTGAAAAAACTAAGAAAAGACGTATTCAACCTTCAAAGATGAACCCCACAAACTCTGGAAAACATTGGTCTATGGTTAAGTACCAATCAAACATGAAACTTTATCTTGAATCTTACATATACACAAAATGATTACGAAATATAAGAAAGTGGTATTCTTAATATTATGTTTCTCCATCTTGCTAGTTTTTGTTGAATTCTAAAAATTAAGACAAACAACTTCTAATGCATTAAATTATAGTTTTCTTTAACATTCAAACCTGAAGTATAGGCTTCTTTTTCGTGCAATAAACTCCACCTACTTGGAACATAGAGTAAGGCTAGGGTCCTATCGTCTTGAGGATCTGTTTTTGAAGAGCAAGAGGCAAAAATTGTGCTTTTATTCTGCCACTTGTCACTTGTCAAAATTGTGACAAATTATTCACCTTATTCTACTTAATTTTTTATTGTTAAATCAAATATTCTAAAAAAATAAAATTCATAAAACTACCAGCATTCGTGCTACAAAATTCATAGATTTTAAAAAAATCTTGACAGCATGATTAATGATTAATTTACCATTACCGTGAAAGAAGTAGCAAATTGCTGCCAACCTGACATTAAATCAAAGCGAATGCCAATGAACTAGAGGTTATCGTGGCGTATTCTAAAACTTTGAACTTCTACTGAAACAAGTTAAAGGATTCTCTCCTGCATTATTTTGATTTAATATTTGAGCATTTAGGAAAACAAAGTGATCCAGAATGGTGTGACATAGGAACAACTACTCCTGGTTTTTGTTCAACTGGGTTCACTCAAGGTGTCCAAACAACATTTGTTAGCCAAAATCGATTTGGCATGCAGGAATCTTAAATTCAATGCAATGAAGTCCTTGTTAAACGTACAACACTTGAAAGTGCATCAACTGGTAACAACAAAATTTGAAAATGAATATCGTAGCAAAACTTTGATTGGGGTGAGAGAGGCTCGAACTCTCGACCTCAGGATTACTCAAACTTCAGCTATGAGACCTACGCGCTAGCCAACTGCGCCACCACCCCAGATGTTACTGAATTATATTTATTCTCTATTAACATTTACGTTAGCTTTATTCCCTATGACAACCATTGCTCCCCATTGCTGTTGTGATCATCAAAATAATTGAATATCCTGGCAAAACACAGGGAACGGAAGCCTCAGCTGATAACAACTTCTTATCAGAGCCAGGTTTCGATCCTGGGACCTGTGGGTTATGGGCCCACCACGCTTCCGCTGCGCCACTCTGATTTGATTAAAAAAAATGTAGTATAAAATTAACTTACTAAACTACTTAAAGAGAGCACGAAAACTAAAGCTAAACAATAATTGGTGAAAAACTAAAAGTAAGTTTTCAGTGAAAAAGAAAGAAAAGGTCGTGCTCGTCTGTCTGAGCCCAGGTTCGAACTGGGGACCTTTAGTGTGTGAGACTAACGTGATAACCAACTACACCACCCAGACACTTAATAATCTGAAAAATTTATTTTCAATTGGGTTCTCCCATTACAATTACACAAGAAAACACAAACAATATGCTGTCCTCAGGATTCCGTCTGCGGCGTTGGATACTTGTGTTATAACCAATGGACTGATGATTTACATAACATTCATCTATATGAGCAAATACGCGTTTGTAGTCCAACGGCTAGGATAATTACCTTCCAAGAAATAGACCCGGGAAACGCAATTATTGTTTAGGATTTTCTTGAATGAATTTCATATTTCCACATTCAGATTGTTCAGCAAAAGTGTTAAATAGAATTCCGTTGCCGGGACTTGAACCCGGGTCTCTCGGGTGAGAGCCGAGTATCCTAACCAACTAGACTACTACGGATTGATAAGCTCCTATCACCAGTACTTTGACAATTTGGATTCGGAGCAAATTGAAATCCTAGTTTACTGACCGGACGGACGGTGTGCTTGGTTACAATTTCTGAGTTAAAAATTCTCAACCTTATGTTCCTCTTCTTTATGATGAATTATAAGAGTGATTCAAAATTGATTTTAAATTTATTAGATATAATAGACAAGATTAACCCTAACAGATTTTACAGTCCATATCAATATATTCTTTTTTCATGAATATAATTATGTAATAAATTTTTTTATTAAAATTATTACACAATCAAATCTAGAAAAGAAAAATACATGGAAAAGATGGTCAATTGTGTGGTTTTTGATAAGTAGGAGATAGTCAATTTTGTTAGAGTTTTTTTCTGGGGTTTCTCTATGATAAGTTTCTTGTGTCTTTAATATTTGACCTATTTTCCTTTCAATTTTAATTTATAGATTTTCTACAAAATGAATAGAAAAATGACTTCAACATCATAAATATATAGTTTAACTCAGAAATTCACCCACTTCACAATTGACATATAACAATATTTAATTAAATATACTTCAATAATATAAAATAATAATAGCAATAAAGTCTTCTCTACAAAGGGGTTCACAAGATATCATTATGATTGCAGATTTGTGTCTTTGATCCATTAATCTAATGTACTCAGGTTTGAGCCCCAAAATTGATATTTGGAACAATTCATAGCTGAGGGAAAAAGTGTTTTTCTCCACAATGATATTAATTGGGTGATTCATAGCTTGGGCTCAAAAGCGTTTCACAAACTACCAAAGAAAAAAAGTCATTTCCACAATTATATTTGAAGCTCACTATTAATAATTAGAATGGTTCAGCCAGCAAGGGCTAGCCTGCACAGTGGGGAGGGAGGCTTGAGGTCGTAGGTCACTCCATGGTCTCGGAGTCGAAACTCCCTCCAGATTTATCTGGTGTGATCAGGCCGGGCTGGATCACGGGACACCTCAGGATTAAAAAAATAATAATAATTAGAATGGTTCATATCTCCCACCTATACTAGAAAAAAAATGTCTTCTCCACAATCATATTTTAACCCGATCTTTTAAATAAAAATATGCTTGTAATGTCAAAATTCCACAAATCCCCCCAAAATGGCATCTAACAAACGAAAGGTTGACAAATCATAATAATAAATCTTTTGCTTTAAGCTCCAAAAATGGAGGTTGAGGGTGGTAGATTTTGAGGGATCTGTACCATTATTTAATCTTTTTTATAAGGCACTGTTTGTTGGACAAAACATTTTCTAGGTTTTCAGAAAACGTGGGTCAAAATTTGATGAAATGGTTTACAGAATATTGCAATTCGAGGTCGCACCAGACGTGGAGTAACAAGTTACGTAGTCCACCAACAGTTATATTTGCTTTTGACGTTTCCTTTTTGTTTCTTATTGTTACCCAACAGACTCTTGTCTGATATTTTATTAAGATTTAAGTCTGTGGGTGACTTTATGGTGTGTATAAAGGACCAAGGAGTCAAAGTTAGTGAGTACAGAAAATAACAGAGAAAGAAAAAGGAAAGAGAATTTTGAGAAACAATGGGAAGAGGAGTGACCTCAGTGCTGCCAACAGTGATAGTGTTTCTTTCTATTTCAGTATTGATGGTAGAGGGAAAAAACAGGCATTATAAATTTGATGTAAGTTTTGTTGCTTTATATCTGTTTTGAAGAACTTTTGGCTTTGAGGTTGTTACATTGTGAATCCATTTGGTGTGTGGGCTCAAATTTGTGATTATTGTATGTTGTGTTTTAATCTTGTGAACAGCACATTTTTGACTTGTTTAAACTTCAAATTCACAAGTATTTGATTCTGAATTATATTTTGTGAAAATCATATGGAGTCGAACCAAACATAGATTATATCTTGATACTCACCCTTGATCTTACTATGAATGGTTGTGCAATTGATGGTGCAGATACAATTAAAGAATGTTAGCAGACTGTGTCATACAAAGACCATTGTCACAGTGAATGAGCAGTTCCCAGGGCCAACTATTTATGCTAGGGAGGGTGATACAGTGCTCATCAAACTCACTAATCATGTCAAATACAATCTCTCCATCCACTGGTATAGTCTACTATTACTGTTATTGATGCAGAATTATAAAAACATTGTAATGGATTTGAAATATGGGTGAAATTGTCATTGCAGGCATGGTATAAGACAACTGCGTACAGGATGGGCTGATGGGCCTGCTTATATCACTCAATGCCCCATTCAAACTGGGCAATCTTATACTTACAACTTCACCATCACTGGGCAACGAGGGACACTCTTCTGGCATGCTCATATTCTATGGTTGAGAGCAACAGTCTATGGAGCCATTGTTATTTTACCCAAACTAAATGTGCCTTATCCATTCCCCAAACCCCATAAGGAAATCACATTGATTCTAGGTCAGTGAAAGAGTTATCAACCATTGAGTTATATTTGAGATGATTCCATGATTGGTCATGGCATATAACACTAGTACTGAATTATGGTTTCTTGTGGATGCAGGGGAGTGGTGGAAAGCAGATGTGGAAGCTGTTATAAATGCAGCGCTTAAGTCAGGAGGAGCACCCAATGTGTCTGATACTCACACCATTAATGGAAAACCAGGTCCATTAGGCACCTTCACATGTCCTGTCAAAGGTAAAGAAAACAATCAGCTCGAGTAAAGTTTTTTTCATTAGACTTCTCTGTTTCAGGGTATGATTTAGACAAGGAAACTCTATCTTTTGATCTGTTTAGATGGTTCATGTGAAGCATTATTGTGGCTTCAGATGTGGATATTATTAGTGTGATCTCAAATGAACAACCTAAAACATTAGTAGTGTGACTTCAGATTAATATGTGGATCTTACTAGTGTGATTTCAAATGAACAACCTAAAATACACTAATGTGTAAGCTAAACCCTACTAATATGATTTCAAATAAACCACACAGCTTAGATTATGCTATTTAGAGTGTGCTATTTAAAGTTCTCATAAAAGAATTACAGATCCTGAGGATTCCTGCAGTTACTGCTAAATAGTGTGTGTTATGAATGATGAAATCTTATAACAAAGATTGCAATCTCCCCTGTATTGCAGATACTTTTGTCCTTCCAGTTGAGCAGGGCAAAACATACCTACTGAGAATAATCAACGCTGCACTGAATGATGAACTGTTCTTCGATGTGGCAAGTCACCACCTCAAAGTGGTGGAGGTGGATGCAGTGTACACCAAGCCATTTGAGACCAAATCTGTGGTGATTGCTCCAGGACAAACCACAAACGTTTTGCTTCATGCAAATAAAATCCCTAGCAGGTATTTCATGGCCGCTCGCCCCTTCATGGATGCCCCTGTTCCTGTAGACAACAGAACTGCCACTGCAATCTTGCAGTATATCAATGCACCCAATTCATCTTTTTCCTCCAACATGATTGTCATGCCTCAAATCCCATCTCCAAATGATACCACATTTGCCACCAACTTTAGCAACGATCTCAGGAGCTTAAATTCTGCCCAATACCCTGCAAAAGTCCCACAGACAGTAGACCGCAATCTGTTGTTCACAGTGGGGCTTGCATTGGAATCATGCCCAACCTGCATAAATGGCAGCCGTGCATCTGCTTCAATCAACAATGTAAGCTTTGTCATGCCCACAATCGCCCTTCTTCAAGCACATTATAACAGCATCAGTGGGATTTTCAGTAAAGATTTCCCAGACAACCCTCCCAATCCTTTCAATTACACAGGCACACCGCCAAAGAATCTCTTCACTTCCAAAGGAACAAGACTCACTCGTCTCTCATACAATTCAACAGTGCAGTTGATTCTTCAGGACACCAGCGTGCTGACTGTGGATAACCATCCAATTCATCTCCATGGCTTCAATTTCTTCATAGTGGGTTCAGGGTTTGGTAACTATAACCCTAATAAAGACCCAGCAAACTTCAATTTAGTAGATCCTCCAGAGCGGAACACAGTTGGAGTGCCAACAGGAGGGTGGACTGCCATTCGATTTACAGCTGACAACCCAGGTATACACCACATTCTTTCATTTTTCCCTTCATCTTCTTTACATTTTCTATATTTAAGATGAATTTCTGTCATCTGATTGTGGAATTGATCTGCATTCAGGAGTGTGGTTCATGCATTGCCATCTGGAAGTGCACACAACGTGGGGATTGAAGATGGCATTCCTGGTCGAGAATGGGAAAGGACCCAATCAATCCATATTGCCTCCTCCCAAAGATCTTCCAAAGTGTTAGTGTTAGAGGGTTTGGTTACATCATATTTTGATTTGTTTGCGTCAGCCTTTTTATAGAATCCATTCTTTTGATAGGGTTCATTAATCAACTCAATTTCAGAGGAGTGATATAAGCAAGTCAAGACTTAGAGAGCTTTGTTTAAGTCTAACTTATGGTCATTAATTGACTCTACATACAATGTTTCAAAAAAAAAAAAAACTGACATTGTTTCCACATAATGTTGAATGTGAAAAGGTTGGTACATCATAAGAGTCTTACAATATGCCACTTGGTGAGATCAAATCTGGAAATGTGTAAAATTGTCTTTTGAAGTTCAAGTTTATTGAATAAAATTAAGAAATTTTTGAATGTGTAATCAATCTGATTTAACACAAAAATATCTTATGAGGGGCAATTATGAACTAAGCAAATATAAAATTATTTGACTTACTCTTCTTTGATCTTTGTTGTATGAATCAAAGACATCACTCTCAAGCACTTGGGTGTCCTAGACGCACATGTGTTGTAATTCCAGTATAAAATTTTTGAATATAAATGTTTCTATGATGAATCCTCCTTATTACATATTTGAATTAATTACACAAATAATTATTTTTAAATACCAAGACATAATGAATAGTCACACAAACATATATAACAAGTTGGCTTGTAATGACTAGTGAAAAAGAGGATAAGATGAAAATAATTAATTTTTTTAATATATCTAGAGGTTGAACCCATGCATTGTGAATATTAAATCAAAACAAGAAAGCATAGGTCTTAAGACTAGTATAAATAATAGTATGATGACATGTCCAACACATGACTAATTATGGTGAAAAAAGTAAAGGTCAAATGTTTACAAGTTTTATGTGTAAATGGGGATGTATAAAGGATCAAGGAAAGATGACAAACTTACCATAAGAATTTGCCACCATTGTTGTGTAATCAAGTTAAGACATTCTATAAAAATGGGTCCAAACATAATGGGAATTTACATGGGTGTAATTAATTTACTATTTAATTTTCCCCCCCACCTTTAAGGGCATTTTAATTCTTTAATAACCATATAGTTTAGAGTATATGAAAATTCTCCATCATGAACAAGAGAAAATACCCATACACTATTAGATATGCTTGTTCTATCCAAGTCATGGATCCATCTTGATTTATTTGTACGGTTCTTTTCTTCATCTAAGCACTTTGTAGGAGTTTGCAAACTATAGAAAAGATATGTAATGAATAGCTTCTGTCATACAAGTGAAGTATGCAAAAATAACAAGTTTTCTATATCTATCTAGGAATATGCAAAAGTGGGAAAAGAGAAGGGTTAGAAAACTCTTCCTATAAGGAAAGTGATATTAAATCATCTTCTCAATGTGGCAACAATGATGTGGTATGGTGCTTTAGACATGTCTATGTAATGTGGTTACGATTTGTCTAAGAATTGGGATAAGTCACTACCTACCTTAGGTAGCTACCTAAAACCTCAACATAGGAATGTTAGTGACAATGTTTTCCCCCTATAATTGTTTGCATAAAATGTGTGCAATGATCTAAAGGATCCAAGGGGGAAAAGTACATGAAAATAAAAAATGAAATGACAATCATGTAAAGCACATAAATTGGAGAAAACATGGCAGTAAGTGATATACATATGCTCCTAGAATAGACGAATCCAAAATGTAAGATGAACCTAGAAGGGAAATGTGAGTAGGAATAATGAAGTCATAGTATACCAATTATCATCGAACTTCCATGTGCAATTCATCTACACATAGCTTATAATAAGAATTTTGATGGAATAAATTCATGAAATTTATTTTTAGTTCATGTTGATAATTGTATGATCATTGTAGACACCTAAATTGACACATCATTAATTATTCAATAACCCAACTGTTTCCTCTATAGTTGATTGAATAAATATCTATTTATCTAATTTTCATCTTCTTATTAATTAAATAACTTTTAATGGAAAGCCCAACTAACACATAAAAAGCAGAGTACCGCTAGCCTCACGTGGCGCTGACTGGAAGTTACGGGTTCTTCTATTAATCTGTTCATCTTAAAGTTTTAGCTATTCAATCTCGATATTACATTTTCCAGTGTAGCTGTGCAATGGAAGAGGGTTCTCAAAATAATGGCGATGCGCCGCTGCACGTCCTAATGTTCCCCTGGTTAGCCCACGGTCACATCTCCGCTTACGCAGAGCTCTCCATCAGGCTAGCACAGCAAGGCGCTAAAGTTTCCTTCTTTTCAACGCCGCTAAATATAGCAAAGATCAAGCCCCTCTTTGCAAGCCGCCAGATCCCAAGTATTCAGCTATTGGAGCTGCCACTGCCAAAAGTAGCGGGGCTTCCGCCAGAGATAGAGAGCACCGCAGACCTCCCAATGCATTTGACCCCTCTGTTTAACAAAGCGGCGGATGGATTGGAAGCCCCATTCGAAAAGCTTTTGGCGGAGATTTGTCCGGACTGCGTCATCTTCGACTTTGTCCAGTGGTGGGCGGGAAGAGCCGCCGCTAAATTTGGCGCAGCTTCTATCGCTTTCTCTACATTTGGTGCCGCTTTTATCAGCTGGGCTATGCATCCCGTTTGGCGGCAGTACGGGAAGGGGCTTACGGCGGAGGATCTGATGGAAGAGCCCAGAGACTACCCCTCGCGGTCGGTCACATTGAGGCTGTATGAAGCGGCAGGGAATATAGCCTTCAATGCGGCCCAAGAAGCGGATGCTGTCAGTTATGCCGAGCGCTGCTTGCGTGGTATAGATGCCTGTGACAGCGTGGCCGTCAAAACGTGCGCTGAGGTGGAGGGCAAGTATGTTGAGTATTTTGGGAAGGTGATTGGAAAACCAGTTGTTCCTCTTGGCCCTCTCTTGTCAGTGGCCATGTCCGAAAGGATAGCTGACTCGGATTGCATGACGTGGCTGGACGAACAGTCTGTGGGCTCTGTTATCTACGTGTCATTTGGGAGCCAGTGCTTTTTGAGCAGGGAACAGATTGCGGAGGTGGCATTGGGACTGGAAGCCAGCTGGCAGCCCTTCTTGTGGGCCCTCGATGGGGATTCATTTGGGGTCCTAGAGGGCTTTGCAGAGAGGGTTGGGCAGAGGGGTGTTGTTGTTAGAGGGTGGGTTCCACAGAGGGAGATACTAACCCATCCTAGTGTTGGGGGCTTTATGACTCATTGTGGGTGGAACTCTATGATGGAAGGAATGAGCAATGGTTTGGCATTTGTAGCTTCGCCTATGCGGTTTGATCAGAGTCATAATGCAAGGTTGGTTGTAGAGGAATTAAAGGCAGGTGTTGAAGTTGGGCGAGGAAAGGATGGGGCTTTTCAAAGAGAGGAGATTTGCAAAGCTGCGAGGATGGTTATAGGGGATGAAGGGAAAGAGATTAGGGCCAAGGCAAGAGAAATCGGTCAAATGTTCAAGGACAAAATATTGAATGATGGAGGATCTCAAGATGAGTATATGACTCAATTTGTTAAGCATTTACACCTCCTCAAGGCTAATGGGAGACTTAAAAAAGACAAGGAAATTCAGCATTAAGTTTTAGCTGCAATCTCTCTCTCTCTGTAATACCCACCTCCTAGGTTGCTTTTCAGTTGTGGATGCCAAACTCTTTTAGGCATTTTGGATGTATGTGTGGATTTAATCAGATGGTTTAGATGATATTATGTGTTACATTTCAGTATGTTTTTGATCCATTGTTAGTATGTTATATCATTGGTGTGTATGTGATTTAGGGTTATTTTATGATGCTGATGTATATGTTAGGATTTCATTTCGATTATGGTTTTCTGACAGTACTGACCTTAGATTTATATGCACATGGATCATTGGATGTTTTTATTACTGTTTGATGTGCTTGGTATGGTATGGGACAGAGTCGTAGTTACTTGCTTCGGCGAGATCCACACGATAACCTATTCTCAACCATTGTTTGTCATATGATATATGCATGTATGTTTCGTCTTTGTGATGACAGGATTGCAGATACCGGGCTACGTCTTCCCTGAATTGGCAGGAGTGAGCGTGCCCTATCGCATTAATCTCAATGGTAAGAGAGGGGAGATAGTTTTCAGGTCCAAATCTTATCCTGAACCTAATTGTCCAAGTTAGTGGACCAGTATATGTTTTGACTACCCTGACCGAATTCGTATAGTTGATAGGAATTCGTGTACCCCTTTCCTTGATCATGTTTGATTGCGCTTGGACCAGTATATGTTTTGACTACCCTGACCGAATTCGTATAGTTGATAGGAATTTGTGTACCCCTTTCCTTGATCATGTTTGATTTCACTTGTTTTCGGTTTCAGGTGCTTGATGTGATTATGTGGGTGTTAAATCATGTTATTTATTTAATTGAATATTATTGCAATTAATTATTAAATATAGGGTATTTAATTAATTGAAAATTAAATTAAATACCTATGTTTAATTGAAAGTTTAATTAAAGTGCAATTATTGAATAAATATATTTAATTTGAAAATTAGAGTAATTATGCTTTTATGCTTGATTAAATAATTAAATATTTAGTTGCATAGATTATTGTGATGTAAATATTTAAGTTATTTAAATTAATATTTTATTAATTACATGTGCAAGATTTGGTTGAAAAAGTATTTTTAACTCAAGAGATCTCAACTTGAATTTAGGAGTCAAAGTTGAGTTGTGCAAGTAATT
>MU223843.1:807136-828448 GCA_018584345.1 Thuja plicata
AATGGTAAGAGAGGGGAGATAGTTTTCAGGTCCAAATCCTATCCTGAACCTAATTGTCCAAGTTAGTGGACAAGTATCTGTTTTGACTACCCTGACCGAATTCATATAGTTGATAGGAATTCGTGTACCCCTTTCCTTGATCATGTTTGATTTCTCTTGTTTTCGGTTTCAGGTGTTTGATGTGATTATGTGGGTGTTAAATCATGTTATTTATTTAATTGAATATTATTGCAACTAATTATTAAATATAGGGTATTTAATTAATTGAAAATTAAATTAAATACCTATGTTTAATTGAAAGTTTAATTAAAGTGCAACTATTGAATAAATATATTTAATTGAATATTTAATTTGAAAATTAGAGTAATTATGCTTTTTAATTAAATTATTAAATATTTAGTTGCATGGATTATTGTGATATAAATATTTAAGTTATTTAAATTAATATTTTATTAATTACATGTGCAAGATTTGGTTGAAAAAGTATTTTCGACTCAAGAGATCTCAACTTGAATTTAGGAGTCAAAGTTGAGTTGTGCAAGTAATTAGAGATTTTAATTATTAATTATTATTTTCTTTCAGTTTTGGAGAGGAGTCCTTTTAGGAGTTAACTGGATGTGTTGGCATTAGGGTTTGCTTGATTAGGGGAAATGGATCCTCATTAAGGGGATTCTTCTCTCATTCTCTCATAACAGGTTTTTGGGAGCATTTTTGGAAGCTTTGGTGTGTGCTTGGTTTTGGAGGATAATTTTGAGAATTCTCCTTGCTTGAATTTTGGATTTTGCATTCCTCAACAGTTATTGAGGTAGGGTCTTGTTCTTGACAATTCTAGTTTTCGGATCCCTGTCTTCTATGCGTCCGAAAAGCTATGAATCCTTGTTTGGTCATTCCTTGCTTGTTTATTTTGGGTTCCCTGACAGGACATTACACTCTCTCTATATATATATATGAGTGTTGTTGGACCTCATCACAATCCTTTGAGAGAGTTAAATCCAAGTACATTATGAGCTTACTCAACAACATCCAATTGTATGATGTCATGCACATGCAAATAATAATACATCATTAATTGACTTAAAGACATCATTTATTTAATTGAAGTGAATAATGAGATATTAAGGTTATGTCTTATTGAGTTCTTAGTCACATTTTTTGGGATAGGATTTGAATCCACCTATTTTGATAAATAGCATGTTTTAATTATTAGTTCATCAAAAGGCAATTAGTTTAGCTAATAAGCATATAGAATTTTTAAAAAGAGCAATAATCATGTAGTCTACAATTAATTTTCTTGTTTTATACTTTCTCATATGTTATTTCCCTCTTTCTATTGGTCCATATCAGGAATAATCAATGCACAAATCAATTTATTATTATTGTATGAATTATATGTTTGATGCGTTTAATTTTTTGGACCTAATTTCAACTCTATTTGCATACCAAACTGAATATTAAAGTTCGTATTATAGCTTTGTGAATCCCCAATTCAACACAATTATCTTTTATAACTGACATTTGACTCTTCTTGATAATGTTTGACAACGTGGAACCATTCCACGTATTTTACACATGCTCTTTTCATTTATGGACACCTTAATAATTCATGATTGGTTCAACTATTTTTGGCCCATAGGGATGTATAAATGGATGAACTACATGCTAAAAACTAGTGAGCGTGTAGATATGCTATCTAATACATACATTTATATTTCACACTTATTTTGATATTGTATGATTGGATTATTTTTTTAACTGAATAAAGTTGATAGTTTGGAATCATGCACAAGAAAGGACAAGCGAGTTCAATGATTAAGCAACATAAGCAAGAAATTAATCATTATCAAATTTACCAATTCATTAAAAACTGACTAGTAATTATTCCTAATTGATGAGAGTTGCGTTCTCAACTCAAAGCTTGAAGGAAATGTAAGATGTATGGTTCTGATGTATTGGATGTTAACCACATTGAGTTTTCCTTCATTATTGAGTGTGTCTTCCATAGAGGAAAGAAAAACAACATTAGACTTCTCAAAATCTTAATGAGACCTTTTTTATTCTATCTAGATTTATATTGGATGTTAGCCTCATGAGTTTCTCTTCATTATTGAGTGTGGCTTCCATAGAGGAAAGCTAAACAACATTAGACAATCCCAACCTCTTAATGAGACCTTTGTTATGCTATCTAGATTTAAATTCTTATATCCTTCTAAAATAACTTATTATTTACCTTTAGAGATCCTTGGAAGAGAGAACAAGGATTTTTTCGTCTAAGGAATCATTTTAAGTTTTTAAATAACAACTCTATGAAGGAAGTAGTAATGGTGAAAAAATAACAATGCATATTTTCTTCCTAAAATGATTGAATATCTATAAGTTATGTTTCTCATATTGTTGGATATAGTTAGAACTAAAATGATGTTATTTCTAATAGATTTTACAACAAAAATTGTGAGAATGTTGGTGCATAGTAGTCCAAATATAGTTGACAAGTTTAGAGTGATAGAGCATATGCTTGATAGTTATACTCATGGTGGAATTTAGACATTTGAAAGCATTAATGAACAAGAACCAAATTCTTTCCTATGTGATATTTGTGGTGAAGAAATCACCAAGAAACCTTTTGCAATGACACTTAGGCATATTAGCTTTAGAATGCTAAAAGAAAAAGTAAGCTTTAACCATATTGAATTGTTAATCCTACATTTCCATTTTGAATGGAGACATTTCTCAAATTGTAGGCTTGGGAAAAGTAGAGCTCAAAGGCATGTTACCTTTTTTTTGTCTACAACTCAAAATAGGTTGAGCTATCTGAATTCTACATTTGATAAAGGTACATGATATTTTGACTAAGTTTCATCATTACATTGTTTGCTAAACTACAGTAAATGCAGAGAACCATATTGTTGTACTGAATAGAAGGAGTTGGTTGGTTATAGATGAGATCTTGCTCCTAAGAGTATCTGCAAGATGTGAAAGAGATGGTGTTTGCCCAAAAAAAGAAATGATTGATCAATACATATGCATATTCATCCACTTTAGTGCAGAGAGGAATCAAAAAGAGAAAGAAGTAGTTTTTTTTGCTAATGTGTTTGCTCCATGTGCAAGTATAAGTGCGTTCATTGAAGACCAGAGGACAAAAGTTTAAATTGTTGAAGGGACATGACACCATGACATGAAACCTATCAGTTTAGAAGGATATCAGCTTGGAGTAGTTGAAAATAAAGTTATAAATTGTTGAAGGGACATTAGGTTTTGTAGTGAAACCTTTTGTTGATGGGACTTTGTGACCGGTCTCACCAACAAATGTAAGTTGTCACTAGGTACCGGGGTACCGGCCAACTTTGCCTGTAAAGGGGTTCTGGAGAATAAATTCTTCGGGCCTTCAAGCACCTGAGAGTCGGGTCTTGACAGTGCGAGGAGCTAAGTTGGGTGTGTGACTATTTTTATTCGAGGGGATAGTTGGTTTTTGACTTGTCTTCTCTGGGGATTTTGTTAGGTTGGGGTTTCCTGCAAGCACACATTAGTTTACCAAATAAAGAGCAAAAGATATGCCAGGGTTAAGATTTTGTTCCTTCTACTTATAGTTGTGCTAAATATTTCAAACATCAACCATGCTCTAACATGCTACACTAAATACTGAACATATACAAAACCAGTAGTTCATACATATTCAATAACAAGGGGAAAAGAGGTCGTTAATCTACTTAAAACATTAGAGCAAAGGACATCAGAAACATACAACACAAAAGAGCGTTAACTCAGAGATCGGAACACCAACAACATCAGCCAAAACTCATCCTTCTTCATTAACAAGTTTCCATCATCACTGATGTGTACATCAATGGCTCCAAGGGAGCATCTAACAACTAAGAGCTGCTAAAAAAATACCAAGCATTGAGCTCTGCAACTACAAGAAATAAAATGTTGAATGCTAATAGTATGGATTGCAAAATCATCAATTTCGCCGACCCTTGGAATGAGGTCGGACTTATTATTTATACACAGAGGTTTCCCTAAAACTAACCTAATCTAATAGTATACTCAACATTAAAATACAATATCCGGTGCCTGGTACTACCTGCACCACTTTACAACTACCTCAAAAAGAGCAGAGGTCTGATAGAACGGTAGAAGAAGACAAGAAAGGAGTTAGAAGAATCAGCCTTGAGAAGAGTGCTAGAGTAAGAATATAAATCTGATCCCTCGGGGGTTCGAGGCTACATGCCTCATTAATGAAAAAAGTGGCTCACTGTCTTTGATGCACCAGGTAGTTAATGCTAGACCGACACCTTGGGAAGACCACTTGTCATAGTCATCCCTCTAATTGACATGCCTTATTGGGATCACCCACTTTCTGATCCCCTTATTAATTGCTTGATAATGACCAATCAGCTCTGGGGAAACTGGACGTGGGTCATCAAAAGAATACAAAAATACCAGATCTGGAACCCTAGGAGCTGGGAGCTTATGCTCAAAGAATGAATAAATAATAAAAAATGCACCCTGCTGGTGAAATCTCTGGAATTCGGAGAACTTTATTGTCCTTTTTTGTTTTTGAATGCCTCCAAAATTTGGTGAATTCCCTCTCCGTCTATGTCCTTAATGCTATTCCACCGGTCGCGGACAATTCCAAAGTTGTCTTTGATCTCTCCGGCCCCATCCCAGAATTCTCCTACTAATTTTACAGATTCATGAGCCCGGAGCATCATCTTAGATATTCTTGATAGCTTCCCTCCATCAAAGTCTCCGACAGACTGATACCGAGACTCCATCAGCTCATCATATTTGTTGAGGACATAGTCCTCCAGGGTGCAAGTTCCAGTTGTGAAGGGATCAACTTGTGAAGCCCTTACAATGAATGCTTTAAAGAGGTCCAAAGGATACCGGACCACAGTTACTTTCTCTCTTAGGGCCTTAACTAGTTGCTTGCTTACCTCAATCTTGAGGCCAAGTCTAGAGTACTGGGCCCGGAGGAATTCGAATGATTCCTCTCCCAAAATTTCTACCACTATGATGGCTTCTTCCCCAGAGTTGATGACTTCATCAAGTCCGGTCCTCCATCCTTCATATTTTTCTAAGTCCCCTTCTCATAGGACAATGGAAGTGCTTACTTGGCCCAAGAGATTATTGGCTAAGTAAAGGTTCAGGAGTGATACCTCTAAAAATTTCCTTACGGCCTTGATCTTCTCGGCGATCCACCCGTCTAGAGCCCGCACCTTTTTCTTCATGGCCCTGAGAGCATCCATGTCACCCTGTGGAAGTGGTGGTCCAAAGGTGGAGGCTTCCAGATGGATCTCGACCAGCGGTTGTGTAAGCTCCACGAGAAGTCCGAGGAGATTTTCATTCTTCGCTCTTTCCTCCTTCAAATTCAACGCCTTTTTGTCATACCAGGCCTCAACTTCCTAGGTTACCTCTCTGAGTAGGTCTAGTTCTCCCTACTTGTCTCTCCTCCCCAGAGGCACTTCGGTGATTGCATAATATTCAGCCCTTGTCGTTGCCACATCTGTATCTGGGGGAGGGGTTGCAATCGTTGCAACTATGCTTCCTCCTAGATCAGTTCGGAGAGTATGAACTGTCCGGGCCTTTTTAGGCTTCTTAGCTTCTGCATTTTGGGCCATCATTTTGGCCAAGGAGAGGGGAACACCAGTTTCTACTGCCGGGGCCTTCCTCTTTCTAGATTCCACCAGCCATTGCGGTGGATGGGGCAGTTTTGTTGCCAAGGCCTGGGTATTAGGACCCCCTTCAGAATCTGGCGGTGCATTCTCGGTATCTGCAATTTCATCGGGCTCTTTCTCCTTTTCCTGTTCCTATTCCTCCTCTCTGGAGACCTTGGTATCTTCCACCCTATTGGTGTCCTTGTCTGTGGTGTCCGGGACCTCATCTTTGCTGGCATCAACATCATCTGTATTATTGGGGATTTCCGCATCCTTCTCAACATCGGTTGAATCAACATTTATATTTTTCAGGGTTTTTCCCCTCATCCTGCTGTTGTTATTGTTCTTCCTTGGCGTCATTCATCGGGACACCCTTCTCCATTGGAATATCCTATGGTGGTGGTGGAGGTATCTGGCCAATGTTTGATAGTTTGGCCGCTGAGATCACCTCGTCGAATATACTCCGGGGAGCTTGGTCATCCGGAGTAACCAAAGGCACTTGAAGCGTGACGATTGGGGGTACAGTTGTTCCCGCAAGTCTGATTTTCCCAGTCGTCAGTTGCTCATATGTTATTTGCCTTGATTCTTTCTCAATCCCTTGGACCAATTTTTCCTCCTTCTCAAGTTCCTTCTATGTTTCCTCTTTATCGGGTTCCTGGACCTGTTGTTCTAGGATCACCTCCTTTTCTTGCATGTCCCCTTCACCGGGGATGATTTCCACCTCTTGTGTGGCTATTTCTTCTACCACCTTATCTATCTCCCCATGCAGGTTCATGAGCTCATCCATCCCGAATATGTCATCGAAGTCTTCGTGTAGGGGAGAGGCCTCTGAAATATCATCCAGATCGGGGGAATTTGAACTGACTTCTACTGGGGGAACATTGGGCATGTTGGGGCCTATGTCTATGCTTGGGGGATGGGTTACCTTCTATTTATTCTATCTTTTTAACGGGGCCCCAACATCTAGAATATCCGCAGACTCTGCCTCAGTGGACGTCTACCTGCTCATAAGTGTCACCAACGACAGGGATCCCGTCGGGCGGGCAAATGCCACTGGAATTGCTAGGAGGCCGCGGGAAAGCTGGGTGCTTAATTTATGACTCGTCAATATAGATGCATCCAGCTGAGTATGAATTTGCTCTAAAATGGGGAGCAGACCCTGGGAAGGAACTTGTGTTGGGGGATTTTATTTTTCTTTCCCCTTGCTTTTGTTTGGCCCTACGGCTCTGGAGGTTGAAGCAGACCACCGCAAAATTGGACCTTTCTGGGTCCTCCTCGGACACACCTGCTCAAAATACTTATGATTGTTATCAATGATGGATTGAATCACATCCTCAATCATTAAATTCTTCGGGGTGCTCCAATCCACCGAAGGGAGATCCAACTTATCGATCTCCTACTCTGTATATGATGGGTCCTCTAAAGGCCCATCATTCATAAAATCTTTCGGGAAGCCCCGAAAGCCGAGGAACTTCATTAAGCCTTTGGACATCCGGAAGTGCTGTCGGGCCCGGAGATCAAAACTATCCTGGAAATCTACCCAAAAATCTTCAATGTTGTCTTTGTGAGGTGCGGATGCCCAGGGCAGTGCCTCCCTTATTTTTTCTACTGGATCAAAATTGCTTCTGGTTAGGTGGAATTCTGTCAGTCCTAAACTCTTTAATTCATTGTCAGCTTCCTTAGCCGCTGCAAGACTGTAAGAATAGTTCCCACAAATGACCAGGAATGGAATAGATGTAACCTTCTAAATGCAAAGAGTGCATGAAGCTCCAGGATTTGCCTGCAGAACTCCAAAAGAATAATCCTATCCCTGCAATGCCTGGGGAGTAGGTAGGGTTTCCCGGAGAAGTCGGTCACCTGAATATAAGTATGTTTTTGAAATTGAATAAATTAATTATCATATGTGCTTACCAAGTTTATCGCCTCCTGCGATAACCAGTATCCGGTGTCCCGAGTAAGTGTCAAAATGTTCTAGTAAACGAACGCATCATTTACCCTGCAAAAATTAGGGAAGCTGAGTTCCCACTGAACTTGGGGATAATGCCCCCATGGGGCCAACTGGCCGGGCCTATTCTCGAGAACGCCCATTGTCTGCAAACCTTAAAAAGCAGGTCTCTATTGGGCCAGTGCCCATAATACATAGGATGTCATGTAGAATTTTGAATTTTGGAGGACACTCTTTAACTGTGTATCTACATGATTGGCGATGATGGTCGCCCAGTCGAAGGTTTGACTGTGGGTGGTGATGCAGTAAAGGAAGTAGTACATCCATGCCGAAAAGTCCTGAGCATGGGGTTCTCCAAAGAGCTTGCACAAAAATATGATTCTCCCACTTGAATACATTCTTTAAAATCTCCACAGGGAATCTCCAGCTTCATCTTCTTATAGTCCCTTCTTGGGGACTTCAGCCAATGAGTATTGAGATGTTGTCAGGCGAGGAGGGAAGCCAACTCAAACTCCTTTAGTGATACGGCCTGGGAGATAACAATGTCTCCCTTGAATTGGGGGATCCAGATTGACAATAGTTGTTGGATAGTGCAGTAATAGGAGATCAACGAGAAAAACAACCCAGGTGGGGGTGTTGTAGAGCATCGCTAATTTAAGTATCAACTCCAGTGCTTGCACCAAGCAGGGAAAACTTGTAGCCTTGATGATTCTGGAGGTGGCCAAGTATTTTTCCATATCATCTCCGGCGGCCCTCTATTGGCATATGATTTGGACCAAGCTCTGCATTTCAGCCCATAGTCTGGGCTCAGTATCTGTGATTTCCTGCAACTTGGAGTCCACTTTGGACCCCAGTACCAGAACACCCTCCTTTAGGTACTTGGAAGTTAATGGCAGTTTGGCTAGCATCTTTTCAGCCTTAGTCTTTGTAGCTGCCCGAGTGGAGGTAGTCGGAAGCTCCGGACTTCCAGGAGGAGTTGTCACTTCAGACATGTTGATTGGATTATCTACAACCTGCAAGACCAGAGAACCGTCAATACATATAATATGATAAAAATACAACTTTTTAGGAACTTTTGGGAATTCACCACCATCTCGCACCTGTTCAAAAAGTATTAGTATGCATCAAAATCCTGGAATATCAAAGTTAACAAGGATTGGATTCTGATCAACACTCAGAGGCTTCAGGGTGATGGTTTAGGTAAGGAAAATGGGATGAAGACCCAGGTGACTTCATTACACCCGGAGTCTGGAGAAACTAGCCGTTATCCACATGACCGGGCAGCAAGCCGTACTTGGCTGACATGAATTTTCATGTGGCCACATGAAAAATGGCGTAAGGATTCTTAATGGCAATAAGTGGGCTGACATGGGGGAAATTAATGCCAAATGGGATGGTTTTTCAATACTTGTTCATGGGAAATTAATCGTGCCATTAAGACGATATGACAAAGGAGAGAGAACGCCATGGCTCGAACCAACGAGGTGCCGAGTTTGAACTAGGTGGACGTCTTCGGATGAGCTCAACAAATTGGGGTGAAACGTGAAAGGGCACGGTGAACTCGATGCGAAACAAGAAGGATATACATCAAATATACAAATTTACAGAGGGCCAAAGCGCGACAAGGGTCGAAGTACAACTCGCAGGCCGATCGAAAATGAGCCTATATACAACTATTTACAGAGAATTACAGAATGTACAAGATATATACAAAAACCCACTAATTTACAACTGCACTGAGGGCGGACAACCCTCTGGCAGAGCCATCCCACCAATGAGAGGCGACGACAGGAACAAAACTAGAAACACACAAGCAAAACAAAAGACACGACAAAAGTGAAAATGAAAATGAAAACCAGAAACCACACCAGGAAGCACGAAGGAGAACCAGAAGGGCCTACCTGAAGACATGGAGAATGTGGGGAGGATGAGCATAGGTGGTGCTCTACAACTGGTTAACCTTTGAGTGACCACGAACAAACACTGCTAATTACTGTTAATCAACCGTTAAGCACAAAGAGCAAAACGATGTTGAATTTCCTTAATCACCTTGAATTGCTTTAATCGCTCTTAGTATTTTGATCGTGGTAAATGTAAAAGTGATAGGTAAAACCAATTTATACCCTTAGGGTAAAAACATGTTGCTTTCCTTTGCAAACCCCGAAAAAGGCAAACCCTCCAGACTCCGGGCTCGAGGATTCCATGTAGCCACACCTTCTAATAAAAGAAGACATGATGATAGAGAATCCCAGAGTCTGGGATCTGATCGACTCAAAAGATGAACACACTCCGGGACTGGGTCCCAGAGGTAAGAGAACCAAAATCAAAATAAAACAACCCTCGTGGGAGAAAAGCCCGGAGGGAAACAAAAGGAAACAAAAAGGAACCAAGGAAAAACAAGAAGTGAAAAAGGGGGGATGGGCAACATTTTGCCTACAAAATGTAAGGATGGGTATGCAGAGCATAACACCTTCCAGTTTGGTTTGAGAGGCTAAAAGGATCTCAGTTTCGTATGATATCGGGGAAATCAATCATACAATGTAATTTAGTGTCCTTGGTTCAGCAAAAGATCAAAATAGAAGAGCGAAATCACCTGAAAGTGCAGTTATAACAGCAAAGTAAGACTTCATGAAGGGATTTATCCTACATTAGCCCTACAGGGTTGGATTCAATATTCTTATATGTGGGCTTTCGCTTAACTAGTAACCAAAAGAAAGCACTTTTGGTTCACTTATGTGCATGGACGCATGCACGAGGTGATGTGGACAGACAGCTAGGAGTATTTTGTTGGGTCGCGTTGGAAAATTTGAGGATGATGTGGCAAGACACATGGTGGGTCAAAAAAAAATTACCAAGCGCCAACAGGTTGTTGCAAGGTCGCAGGTCAAGTTGGCGGTTAGCAAAAAATGTTGTGACCTGGTGACAAGAGACAATTAATGTTAGTCGTGACTTCACAGGTTGCCTAGGCGGTCAATGGAAAATGTTGCGGAGATGCGCCCAATGTTAGTTGCGAATTCACAAGTTGCCTAGGCAGTCAGTGGAAAATATTGTGGAGACACGCTCAGAGTTTGTCACGAGGTCACAAGGTTGCATGGCAGTTAAGAGATTAAGTCATGATCTAGCGAGTGATAGTTTATTGTGAGGTTGCAAGATTGCATGATAGTTAAGAGATTAAGTCATGATCTAGCGAGTGATAGTTTGTCATGAGGTCGCGAGGTTTGCATGCAGTCAAGAAAAGAATTTGCGAACTAGCGATGATATTTTTTGAAAGGTCGCGAGGTTGGATAACGGTCAGTCAAATGAAGCCGCAAGCTGGCGAGTAAGGGGTTGTGGGTTATCAAGTAAGTAGAATCAAGCGGTGGGGAAGAAAAACTTATTCGATAGGTAAAGTCATCAAGAGGATTGACTTATGGGACCCACATCAAATAAAATCATGTTTTGAGTAAGAGGACAGGTTAACTAATGGTGGTTGGGGTTGTTCGAAATGTGGTGGGGCCGCTTGATATGACTCATCGAATAAAAGATTACATCGAGTAACCTAGTTGGAGTGAAATGATACAAAAGTTATTCGAAAGAAAAAGGGCTCAAGTGATGATGTCATGTCAAATAACATTTACCGTTGAATAAGTTGGAAAGGATGCCATACAAGAAGAAATTTACCCGATAATGGGCGATGTCACATAATACACATGTAGCAGTTGTCCAAAAGGGCCAAAATAACTCATCGAGTAAGACAACATTTCGAGTGACTTAGGGGCTAAGTAACACTAAGTACTATTTTGTTCGAGGGAATTAAAAAAAGAAATTCATAGCTCTCACATTTGAGTTCAAGGTGCCTGAGTGAAAATAGAGCTCGTAGCCTCAAGAAATGAAATACATCAGAATTTTATATTTCCAAATCAAAAGCTCAAAAGGGTTTTATTTCTTTCTATGTGTGTTCCATAGTAAAGCCTTCAAAATGTAGAGAGAAGTTTCAGCAGCAGTAAACCCTCAAAGTTTTATAGTACAGAGATATGCCCAGTATTGAGGATGAAGCACACAGGAAAAGTGGCATCAAATATCGAAAAAGTAATGAAGAAGTACTGACAGTTTTCAATTGAGTTTACTTATTTTGCATACCATATTTTTGTAATTAATATTAATTAAGTGATGGTTTTATAATCACTTAATTAATATTAAATTTTTATATGTGCAAATAAGAGAAATGTTCATTGCATAGAGGTTCTTTCAAATAGGTATGGTCAAAGGAGGGGTTTTTGTTTTATTTTGACATCAGTCATGGGAAGTTTCAGTGGCAGATAGTGGTAGTTTGGCTTTAGTGGAAGACTCACATGGGTTGTGCATGATTTGAGGAGGGAGTTGAGATAAGTTCATCGAGTATATGTTCTAGTTATCTTCCCTTTTTTAAGGGATTTCTTCTCAAATCTGACCCCATGTGTTGTTTACAGATCTAGAGAGGAGTTCACTTGATGCATGATTTTAGGAGTTCGCCTTCAATTCTTCTGTAGTTCCTTCCTAAGTTCACTTTGGAGTTTATGAAAGCCTTTCTATAAGGCTTTAGTTGTTTTTTTAAAGGGAGTGTTCTTTCTTCTTGCCTTTTTTGCACATTGCAAAAAATTGAGAATGATTGTATTGAGCATTTTTATATGATTTGTAGTAGAGTTTCCATCATTACTAAACAAAGATTATAGGTTTTCCTTCTGAATTTTATTGCATTGAATTGTTGATTGTAGGTATTTGGTGAGATATTGTGTTAATTACTTTATTTTTTCAAGCTTCTTTTAGTGTTAGATGTAAGATTTGGGTAAATCATATGCAGGTTTGTGATTGTGTCTCCCATTTATATACTGGAAATTGAGAAAAATTCATTTTTTCCTGTCAAGGTGTCAAATACCAAGTCTTATCATAAGAATCTCTTTTGCATATAGTATCAAATTGGGTTTGTGAGCAACTTTGTGTCTTAAGGAAGTGATTTTATGAGGATTTCTCGATGCATGTCATATTGTTTTTCATTAGGTGCATCACCCATTAGTTTCTAGGAATTTTATTTCACAACCAGTCTTTGTTACCCTTTTCCCATCAAAGTTATCATTAAGTTTTAAAAGAATATAAATAAGGAACCGACCTTGTAATCCTAGAGATTCAGTCTCAAGCACTCTTTCCACCATTGAGATTGTTTCAATGTTACGATAGGATAGCTAGATTTCATATCTTACTATAGGCACAAATCTTGATTTCTAACAAGATGTATATAAGTAAGAATTAGTTTATCTTTTCTCCATGGCCATCTCTAGTCCTTGAAGAAGTTACAAGAAGTGAAAAAACATTTTGATAAGGAGAGTATGGTTAACTAGCTCCCTGATCACTTCCCTATATTCTTTGGATAGATTGAAGTATCATTGAATTTGGTTCTCAACTCTCCATTCAAGGGTGGGTAGATACCATGTCAATATGTTTGAACTCCTTTTGTGCCCAGAAAGAAGCTATTTGTTAATTTAAACCTAGTAATTTCACTAAATTAAAGACAAATAATTGAGACACTATTTGAGAGAGTGATCTAACCTAATCAACAAAATTTATAGAACTTCTATAGTTTCCATGTGCTATGGAGAGGAGGGGACTTGATATGAGATTAAATTATATGGATAAAAGAAACTCTATCAAATGAGAGTGCTTTTAGCAGAGGCCAATACAATATTTTGTCTAAACAATGCTTTCCAAGGTTCATTGCTCTATATGAAATGGATTACCATTTAGCATCAAATTGTCATGAATCGACCTTTGGAGACTCTTTGATTTCAGACTTATCATGCGACTTTTGACTCTGGTTGACCTAGTCGCTCTGATTTGACTACGTCATCTTTCCTTGTTGTTATGTTTTAGATTAGACTTTCTCGTCAATGTTTTGTTTTAATGGTAATTGCGACTTTTTAAATATGTTATAATGCTGAGTCATGAGATGATGCGATATTATGATGCTTATTAGATGCTTAATTTTATTATTACATGCATGTATGAGAAATTATGATGTAATTTCAATAAAAGAGTTGATTTATGAATTTTGGCTTATAGATGAATTATTTTTGAATTATTGAATTATTGTTAAATCGAGTACTGATATATCGTTGCCTCTGAGTGTGTCTGAGTGGATGCAGGAATGAAGGAAGGAGTGTGGTTGAGGTAGAGAAGGCTAGCTCTCAACTCTGGAGGGTACAAATGGTCTAGTTCACTCACACACCACCTAGAGTCATTGTTCATTTGCGCTAACATGATATTTTAACTTGTTTGTCTTGAATGTCTAAGTGAATGGAAATAAAGAAATGATTTTTTTAAAAAAATAAAAAAATTTCATATGGGCACTTGTTTGGATGCATTATGTTATTTATGATTAAAAAATTTTATGTTTGAAAAGTTTAAATGTATATGCTTTAGGAGATTTAAAAGGAATGCGGGGGGTATCTTTCTTAAATGATCATAAAAGGGATTGGTTAGAAATGGAGGAGGGATGGCTATTAAGAGGGCACACACTCCATAACTCGAGGCATGATGCTCTCTCTCTCTCTCTCTTGTGGAAAAGGGTGTGGTTTTTTATTTGGCAACGGGTTTCTTGTTGGGAAAAAGGAGGATAAAAAATGAGACTGGGGACGATAATTTGGAAAGAGAAAGGAGGAGGATTGTTGCTATGCGTGGGCAGGCAAAGAGACTTCCATCTACACTAGTTTGTGAACTCTAGGTTTTCCTTTCTATATAATATATATCTTTTGTCTTTGTTGAATGGTTGCATAAGCTCTCAATACATATGTTAGATCAATGTCTTTTGTCTTTACTAAACAGCTGCGTAAGCTTTGGTTGTATTAGTTAAATGTCTTTTGTCTTTTCTAAACAACTGTGTAAGCTTTGAATCTATTAGTTAAATGTCTTTTGTCTTAATTCTCTAAACAACTGCATAGTTTGAGTATGGTTGGTTCAATCTGTGCATGCTTTGAAGAATAGGTAGTATGGTTTTGTTTAAGGATTATTTTCCCCATCGTAGGAGCAATACCAACCTTATTTCCTTGCTCAACCTATTATGGATTGCGCATTTTTCATTATCTTCAAACACTTTACTTCTTCCTTGCATAGCAACAAATAGAGCTTTGATTATGGTTGTCGTAGTCTCTTAGGTAGCTAAGGTGTTGTGGGAAAGACCATTTGGAGTGCAACATTCTCTTCCTCACAGAACACATGGCTTAACTCCAATCTTCCCTTCTTTATACTTACCCATGCACAATCTATCCATACTCAGCTTGGCATGCTAAGCAGTGCATGGAGTGGCTTGTTTGAGCAATTGTTAGGCATGCATGATTTTGTCTTGTTTTCCCTGTGTAGTCAGTGCTTAGATGATCATGCCATGTTTTATTTTCTTGATTAATTTATGCCATGCATTTATTCTATTAAATCAATAACCATATGAGCTGGAAGCTGACATCCGTAATACCTTGACTGTTGGATTGTTACGTCCAGTATTCATAAGTTTAAGACCACGTCTCACTGTGTTACATGTGAGTTGCACTGTTGGTTAAAACAGTCATATCATTAATTGTTTCCAAAAATTTAAGCTGTGAGCTATGCAATTCCACCGCTGATGCCTTTCCATAACCAACTGTAGAACATATAAATTTACACCACAATTCTCACTTTTTTTTTCTTTTTTTCTTTGTACAAGCTGATTTGTCGATTAGAGATGATCTTGTTTTGGGAAAACAACTTAGTTATGAGATGTATGTATTCTTCCATAATGTTTTTATGCACGTTTTTCTAATGACAAGTAGGCTGTAGTGCCACTTTGGAGTCATAAAATGGAAATTCTGCATTGCTTTGTGGTTCTTCGTTGAAATTGGAGTGTATATATTGTTAGAAATATCATAACCATAGAAAATATCTTGAAATGTATCTATTCCTTATAATAGCTTCTTGTTTTGTTTCATGGTTGATTATTTTAGAAATTCCATGAATATTAATGGATGCGTTCTGTTATGATAATATGGGAATTTCCAGCGTATTTGGTGTTTCATTTTTAGAAAACATAGTAGAAATCAATATGCTTTGTAAGTTGTTCATTTTTTTTGAATACTTAGAAGAGGTATCAACATGTAATGTGTATTGAACTAAGTAGAGTCGACATACTTGCAGTCCCCATACAGTTGTTTATTTTATTGCATTTTTTTAAGACATTGAAATGATATGAGGAATTCATTATGAGTATAGTGTTGTTAAGAGCAACTAAGAAAACATTGAGCATTAGGATTAGCAGAGTAATTCTTTCCATGTTATGTTTCATTATGGGAGGGTGCTAAATGTGGAAATATCAGGGGAGGGAAGAAATGTTTTACTTTATATATATACATATTTCTACTAGTAGAAGTATGGCATTAAACTGCTTTGGCCAAAACAATATGCATATGTTTCTTCTTTTATGCTGGTTGTTGATTTATCCCTCTGCCACATTTGTGCTTGTACTACTATTTAGACATATGTGTGGTAGTAGTTATGTTCACAGCTGCACCAGATCCATCTGAGTCCTCAGTGTCGGTTGCTAGGCTTCTCGGGCAAGGGTCGGCGTGTTCTTCATGTCAGGAAGAACCCCAGGGGAGCTAACCACTCCATGGTTGGGTTGTAAAAGCGCCTGAGACACACTTCTGTCTCGAGACAATAGATTGACATGTGTTAGAAGGCTTATGAGATAGGGATATACAAATGGACAAAGGTCCAAGGTATATGTTTACTTGGTGTTTTGTGCTATTTTCAATATCTTATCATCCATTACTGCATCTATGGTTCTAAGAGGTATTGATGTCTGGCATGCAGGTCGACATCCAAAACACTTTATGTATGTTACTTATGGAAGTAATTTAATTTTTGTACTCTTGTGTTACTGAAGTCTCAACGTGCAGGTCGACTTCTTATTTTAATTTATGAAACATTATTATTATCATGTAATGAGTTTTATCATACATTGATTTAGACGTCTTTATGTGTAAATTTCTTTTGATATACTTTGATTTTCCACCGTGAAGGTTGAGATCTTGTGGAGAGACTTATCTTGCTTTATTTTAATGAGTTGTTTAAAGACTATGTGTAAATTTGACCATGATTGCTTGTCGATATCTTCAAAAATTATGCTTACGTGTGACTTGGCTTCTTGTCGAAATTGTAGTCTTTACATGTGGTATCAGAGCTAGTGTTTAATTCTAGGCTTTGGCCTACTTCTTGCTAAAGTTTCCTATTTATGTGTGGGTGCAAGACCTAATCTATCATCATGAACACTAGAAATAGTAAAAAGGCAGGATCTAGCAATGGTCCAAATGAACAACCCAAATAAAGGCTAGATCAGATTTTAGCCCTTTTGACCCAACAAGGGGATCTCCTGCAACAACAGGGTGCACCTATGGATCACCTTGAGAATGATATGAGGGGTAGGCAAGATGAGAACTATCTAAATGAAGAACAAAGGAAATTGGAGGAGGATAGGAGGGTAGAGGAGCAAAAGAAAAGAGAAGCTAATCTCAGGGCTACAGAGGTATCCAGGAACATGGGTAGGATAGCTGAGGAGCTTAGAAAAGACCTGAAAAAGGTCACACCTCCTACTTTTAGTAGTAAGACCCATGGGGATGATGCTAAGGCATGGATCATTTCCTTGGAAAAATACTTTCATGTCCAAAATTTCTCTAGGCAATCTAGGGCAATGTGGGCTACTTTTCAGCTGACAGGTGAAGCTGCCACTTGGTGGGAGAATGTGATGGCGAAAAAGAAACTTCAGCCATGAGAGATATCATGGGAGCAATTCTTGTAGTTATTCTTCATGAGGTGGTTACCTCCATTATTCTTTGACTGGAAGGTGGCAGAATTTTAGAATTTTATTCAGGGAGTCCTGACAGTTACTTAATACCATGAGAGATTTTGTCATTTGGTGAAGTATGTTCCACAGTACCAACAAGATGAGCGATTTAGGACTCATGAATTCATAACAGGGTTACGTCTGGAGGTGATTTCTAAAGTTGAAATGCATGAGCCGGAAACCATGGATTTTGCACTGAGAAAGGCTCTTAGACAGGAACAGAGGTTACAGAGTTTGTCCAAGGTGAACAGTAATCAGAAACCTAATGCTAATCAGGGTTTCAAAAGGAAATACCAGGATAATAAATAGCATAATGGTTGACGCCTATAGATTAGGAATATGAAGTGGAAAGGACAAGGAAATTCAGGAAGGAATTCCTACAAGAACTCTCAGAATCAGAATCAAAACAAGGGAAACAACAGAGATTCCAACAGGTATGGAAACAGGAGGGACAAACCAAAAGGAAAATAGAGACCCCAAGATGGGTGTTTTGTATGTGGAGGTGATCACTTTTTTGCTAGATTTCCACAGTGTTTAGATCGTAAAGGCTTTCAATAACAACATCACATTCACGCAACTATTGATCACATGCAGGCTGATTTTCAGGCTACCCCTATCCATATGAAAGTAAGATTTTTGGTCATAATGTTTCAATTTTAATAGATATAGGGGCTATTGAATTCTTTGTAGATCCTAAATTTGTATCTAGGCTTTTAGTTAGAGTAGGATTTATGGCTGAACCTTGTATTGTAGAATATGGAAATAGGACAGAGCATCGGGTAGAGAAGTGTTTATCATGCAGTGAGTTGGAACTTCCTAGTGCTCATGCAAGTCAATCTTTATGTCGTCCCTTTGGGTTCATATGATGCTATAATAGGAATCAACTCATTAACTGAGCATAAGGAAATTGTAGATTGTAGAGACAAGTCAATTGTATGTTTTGATGATGAGGGAAAATCTACAGTAATAAGAGGTGTGAAACAACCTTTGGAATTAAGGCAGATTTCTGCTATGCAGCTAAAATGGTCAAAGAGGAAGGGGTGCATGCTATACGTAGCACATGTCAAGGACATGGACACAAATTCTAGTGTGGATGATTCTCCCTTATTATAGGAAGTTCAGGATGTATTTCCAGAAGAATTGCCTGAACTACCTCCAAAGAGAGAATTTGATTTCTCCATCGGTTTGATGCCTGGAACTGAGCCACAATCTAAGGCTCCGTATAGAATGGCCACTAATGAGATGTATGAACTGAAGGTTCAACTCCAAGAGCTTTTGGAAAAGGGATTCATACACCCTAGTGTATCACCATGGGGAGCCCCAATGATCTTTGTTAAGAAGAAGGATGGCACTTTGTGACTGTGTATCGATTACAGAATGCTCAACAAAGTGACCATCAAAAATAGGTATCCCCTTCCATGAATACAGGAGTATTCGACCAAATGAAAGGTGTGACTATGTTTTCTAAGATAGATTTGAGATCTGGATATCATTTGCTCTAGATTAAGGATGAGGATATATCAAAAACTTCTTTCAGGACACAGTATGGGCATTACAAGTTTGTTATTCTACCTTTTGGATTAACAAATGCTCCCACTACTTTCATGAATCTCATGAGCAGTGTTTTCTGAGATTGCTTGGATAAGTTTGTGGAGATTTTTATAGACGACATCCTGATTTACTCTAAGAACATGGAGGAACATGAAGAACACTTGTGTATAGTCTTACAACGTCTGAGGGACAGGAAATTGTATGGTAAGCTATCAAAGTATTCATTTTATTAGAAAGAGACTCATTATCTAGGGTATATCATATCCATAGATGGAATTGCATTAGATCATGCCAAGATTAAGGCTATACTTGAATGGCTTGCTCCTAGAAATGTGAGCAAAGTATGAAGTTTCATGGGGTTGGCTAGTTATTACAGGAAATTTGTGGAGGGATTCTCCAAAATTTCTGCTCCCATTACATCCCTTCAGAGGAAAGGGAAATGATATGAGTAGATAGAGACATGTGAGAAATATTTTCAGTTATTGAAACAAAAGCTCACGTCCACTCCCATTTTCCTAATGGACATTTCACTGTGATTATATATGCTTTAGGTGATGGTTTGGGTGGTATACTAATGCAAGATGAGAGAGTAGTGTCTTATGAGTCACAGAAGTTGAAACAATATGAGGTTAATTATGCTCCGCATGATTTAGAATTGGCTGCCATTGTACATGCTTTATAGATGTGGAGGCATTACCTATTGGGTAAGCCTTTTGAGCTAAAGATAGACCATATGGGGCTGAGATATATTTTCACGCAGCCCAATCTCAATGCCAGGCAGAGATATTGGTTAGAGTTTCTGAGCAAAAATGACTTTGGAATTGAATAAATTAATGGGAAAGAGAATAGAGTGGAAGATGCTCTTAGCAGGCGAAGGCACATTTCTGCTATCTCTACCTCTAGGACACGCTTGAGAGAATAGGTGTTTCTTAATCTTCCATGAGATGACCATTATGAGTTGGTCAAATCAGCTTTGTAGAATGGTTCATCTGATTACCATTTTGACGGATACAGTTTTGAGGATGATGGTATTTTGAGATACCAAAACAGGATGTAGATTCCTGACCGAGTAAGGTTGAGGAAAGTGGTGCTTGAGGAGATGCACTGTGATCCATTTTCACGTCATCCAGGGGTAAATAAGATGATTTCTGATTTGAGGCCATTATATTTTTGACTAGGGCTTAAGCATGATGTGACAACTTACATAGCCCAGTGTTTAGAATGCCAGCGAGTCAAGGCTGAGCATGTCCACCCATCGGGATTACTGTACCCACATGATATTCTAGAATATAAATGGAAATTCATTAGTATGTAATTCATACAGGGATTACCCATGACCAGACAGAGGCATGATGTCATTTTGGTTGTAGTTGACAAACTAACCAAAGTGGCTCATTTAATTCTAGGAAGCTTGAAAGATGTATCCTTGGCTTTGGCCAAGAAGTTTGTACAAGAGATTTTCTGACTACATGGTGTGCCGGAGACTATTATATCTGATAGAGACACTCAGATGACATCAAGGTTTTTGACAACCTTGAATGCTTCCTTGGGTACACATCTCAACTTTAGCACAGCCTACCATCCTCAAACGGATGAGCAGACAGAAAAAGTGAATCAAGTGGTAGAGGATTTTCTCTGAATGTACTGCATGGATCAGTAGTACAAGTGGGAAGAGTATCTTCCCTTGCTAGAGTTTGCATACGATAACTCTTACCATGCTTCTCTAGGTATGGTACCATTTGAGGCACTTTATGGGCATAAGTGTCACATTCCTATCAGTTGGGATAGAATTTAGGACATGATTGTGATTGGTCCTGATATGTTGCGAGAGATGGAAGAATAGATGGCTTTGATCTGAGATAGGCTGAAAGAAGCAGTGGATTGACAGAAGAGATATGCGGGCAAGAACCACACATTTAGATAGTTCCAAATAGGGGACAAGGTGTTCTTGCATGTTCGGCCCCACAAGAGTTCCATATCTTTCGGCAAGGCTTCAAAACTTGTGCTGTGATATGTGGGACCCTTTGATGTTTTGGAAGTCATCAACCCAGTTGCATACCGACTTGCTCTACCACCCGCTCTAGCCTGGATTCATAATGTTTTTCATGTTTCATTGTTGAAACCATATCATCTAGATGCTTCACATATTTTGGATTGGAATGCTTTGCAGGTTTAGTAGCCAGCAGCGATAACTTTAGTGGCGATTATTCGCCAAATGGCGAATGTCGCATGTCGGCGAGCGGGGAATTGGCGATTGTTTTACATATATTCATTTCACCGTATCA
>MU223843.1:844432-858427 GCA_018584345.1 Thuja plicata
CCCATAACAGACTTAGACTCATGGGGAGTAAATAAGTAAGTGGGAGTATATAATCTGAAGAAGTCATGAAAAATAGATCAGATATTGCAGAAGAGAAGTATATGAAGAAGAGGCTCAGTGAATTGGTCAACAACTTTACACTTGATCTTAGTTCACTCAAAGTTGGTCAAGCATCCTTGAAAGAGTTTGTAGCAAAAGGAAGAAAGATTATTGCTGACTGTATGAATCATGAAAGTTAAGTGCCCATCATTACAAAGAAGATCCAGGAGGTAGAGGCTATGATAGAGAAGATACGGAAATCTATGGAAGATCCCTCCACCAGGAGGTAGAGGCTATGATAGAGAAGATAAGGAAATCTGTGGAAGATCCCTCCACCGATATCAATATGTGTATATCAGGGGCAGATTGATAAGATTGAGAAGGAAGAGAAAATAATATCTAAGGGTGAGTAAATTAATGTATAGAATATGGAGTCTATCATATGATCAAGGTCCTAGCACAGACTTGGAGAAGATGGAGAAGCTACAATATGCATTATGCACCCATCTATAGATTGTTAATTCACTGATTGCATTTTGAGAGAAAGAGATCCAGAAGTTGCAGATTGCATATCCAGATATGTATGCTGAGTAAGTACATAGAAGTGTTTTTGAGCACCTTTGTCATTAATGTCAAAGGGGGAGTAGAGTATGAAGAATATGGAGTCTAGCATATGATAAAAGGGAGATATAAGATAGAGAGTTTTTATATAAAAGTACAGATAGTAACTTCACCATATTCCTTTGTTGTCATTAATGACAAAGGGGAGATTGTTGGAAAGTTGACTATACTGAAGTATATGACTCTATTTAGTATTTTCATTATGGAAACAAAGTCATATGAAGTTTTGGAGTCAGCAAACATTATCAGAAGATCAGAAATTGGCTAAGTACAGAAAACATGACAGAGCAAGGAACAGACTATTATAGTTTTGATTAGCGTGTGTTCATTTGTTATCCAAATGATATGTGACTTTGAAGATAAGATTATGAGTATGTTTACATGCTAAGTATAAGAGAGCATGATCAGATCTACAAGTATGAAGAAGATACAACAAGTTGAAGAGGTACAACCAGTGAATGCCAGAATAGGACAGAGATCATGGAAAGAGCCGATAGATATTGTTTTCGCGTGGAATTTGCACTCATCCTCAGGACTTGTGGCTTTAGATTAGTCATTTTTAGTGACCTAAAAATATATGGTTAATAGCGTATGACTTGATTCATCTAGGATAATTAGTTAGAGCTATTTTGGTGAAGTGGACTATGTGAAAAGACGTGTCTGTTTGGTTTGAGTAAAGCAGTTATAATTAATGTTAAGCTAACTTAATGAAGGGTTGCGTGGTTACGTAAGTGATCAAGATAGATGGTAAAAGGTTTCCTAAAGCTGACATGTTCATGTCCTTTAAGGAAGTACTTATAGAAGGTCATTTGTGATGGGAAAAGTTGCGGAAGCCAGAGATAAGAAAAGTAGAGCAGAGTGTAAAGGAAGCAAAGATATATCTATCATATGTTGATGATATAGATATTGAAGTAGAAGCTTTTAGAGTGAAGATAAGATTTTTTTAGTGCTTTACAAGAGTTTAAAGCATCAGTGCACAAAAGGAACTGATCAGACAAGCAATGTCACATCAGCAGTTCACCTTGTAGATACAGTGTGTATCAAAGATCTAGAAGGTTGTAGCCTTCACCACTTGAGCAGTGTGCTCTTGGACAATGAGTCCACCACCCCTAACAGGGTTATTATAAAAGACTCCTAACAGGGTCTGACCCTTAACAAGGTCACTGTACTTCATGTATTGTAAAGACAACTCCTAACAGGGTTAAGGATCTTCTAACAAGGATCATAAGACACTAGTACAGAATATTTGTGGGTACTAATTCCCACCGGGGTTTTCCACCTACATTGGGTTTCCCCGTAATCATATATGGTGTTATGTGTTGTGTATATTTATCTTGCTTGCATTGATATTCAAGTTTAGTACATAAGCATTAAGTAAAGATTCAGATAATAAGAAAAATTATTAATTGATAGATCACTGATTCACCCCCCCCTCTCAGTGATCCTAATCCTAACGATAGGATCAAAGGATTCTGCAACTATGAAAAGAACTAAGTTGAGAGATGGTACATGCTTGTTATGTGATTTTGAGTGTAAAACAGTAAAATATGCCTTAGAAAATGAAGACTGGATACAAGCCATGAATGAAGAGATTGAACAGATTGAGAAGAATAATACTTGGATACTTGTACCTAGGCCGAATGACAAAAATATAATTGGTACTAAGTGGGTATTCAGAAATAAGCTGAATGAACATGGAGAAGTAACAAGGAATAAAGCTAGACCGGTATGCAAGGGTTATGCACAAGAGGAAGGAATTGATTATGGAGAAACATTCGCCCCAGTTGCAAGATTGGAAGGAGTTAGAACCTTACTTGCATATGCAGCCTACAAAGGTTTTAAAGTCTATCAGATGGATGTAAAGTCAGCATTTCTAAATAGAATATTAGAAGAAGAAGAAGTGTACATTGAACAAGCTGATGGGTTTGTTGATCCAAGCAAGAGGAACATGGTTTGCAGATTACACAAGGCACTATATGGACTGAAGCAAGCACCAAGAGCATGGTATGAGAGATTGCACAATTATTTGATAAAGATTGGATTTGCAAGAACCAATGAGAACAACAATCTATATTTAAAGACAAAACAAAATAAAGGTACTTTATTAGCTAAAATTTTTGTTGATGAAATTATATTTGGTGGACAAGATGTGTTATGCCAAATATTTGCAAAAGAGATGCAAACTAAATTTGAGATGTCTATGTTTGGTGAAATCAAATTCTTTGTTGGCCTACAAATATATCAAATGAAGAATGGTATCTACATTACTCAATCAAAATATGTCAAGGAGATACTAAAAACTTTTGGAATGGAAGAATCAAAACTAGTAAGTACACTCATGGCTACTGGACAGAAGTTAACAAAAAATGATGATACAAAAGAAGTGAATCAAACCCTTTACATGTCAATGATTGGAAAGCTACAATATCTTGTGCACAAAAGACCTGATATTGCTCTGGCTGTTGGTATTGTCGCAAGATTTTATGCCAATCCCAAGGAAACTCATATGATGGTAGTGAAAAGAATTCTGAGATATTTGAAAGGAACAAATGAATATGGCTTGTATTACAAAAGGAATGATAAGTTTGAGTTTAGAGTTTACACTGACTCTGATTGGGCTGGAAATGTGGATGACAGGAAAAACACAACAGGTGGCGCATTTCTTCTAGGAAAAAGACTGGTTTCATGGACAAGCAAGAAATAGAATTGCACCTCACAATCTACAGCTGAAGCCGAGTATGTGGCAGCAACAGTTAACTTCTCTAATATTGTGTGGTTGAAGATACTACTGAAAGGTATGAAAGAAGAAATCATAGAACCATTTGTTATATATTGTGATAACACGAGTGCCATTAATATTTCTAAGAACCCTGTGATGCACTCTAAAACAAAGCATATAGCTATCAAGTATTATTACTTGAGGGGGCTAGTTCAACACAAGGAAGTGAGACTGGAATATGTGCATACTAAGGAACAGTTACCAGACATATTTACAAAAGCATTACCCAAGGATGCTCATGAGTATCTGCGAGGTAAATTAGGGGTGATTCCCCTAACTGAGGCTAATTAGTTCAGAATGGTACTGTTGCATCAAATGTTATATTCAAAATATTTGACACATTGATGCACAAGAAGTCACACTTTAGGATGATGCCTAGAGTTGTGAAAGATAGACAAGGATAGAAAAGAGGATAAATCATAAGCAAGATGAAAGGAACAACATGATACAGAGTTAGAACAGAAGAATCTGCATGATGAAAATGTCAACGTCTTTGGCATTGTTGTTAATGAGGGAGAGTTTACTGAAAGAGGGAGTTTTTACAATACTTAGAGATAAAGGAGCGCTTATTGAAGATTTCAGTATGATTACCGACACAAAGGGAGAAATGTTTTACAAGATGAGAATCAGAATGAAGCTAAAGACATTAATAAAGATTTGTTCATATCAAGGAACACGTGCAGACTTTTTGGATTGTATGGTAACTATGTTTGTAAAATTATTATTTTAATGTTTAGTGTTGCCATCAATGTCAAAGAGGGAGATTGTTGGAAAGCTACAATGTAAACAATTGTTGTTTTGTCATTGATGTCAAACCTTAACTGGTGAGACTATTGCTATCTGTTTGAGTACCATATCTATTGATTGTTGAAGAAGATTTGAAGGCAAGGATAACAAGAAGACCGAGTGAAATGGTTGAGTTACGAGAAATCACAAGGGTACTTGATCAGTTGGCATATTGGCAAAGTAATGTGTTGTTTATTACACTAAGTCAAGATGTCAGTTTACTAGGGACAGTATATGTCGAGTGAAGTTTGTGTTGACTAAGCACCAGTGTATGCTGAGCATAATTTCTATGTGTCGACCGAGCGCTAGCAAATTGCCGAGGAAAACAATGATGACCGAGTGGAAGAACACATTGTTGGCCGAGTAGCAGTATTTTGATAATTGTTGAGATTTGAGATCTCTGGCCGACATAATTGAATTTATTGGGATATGTAAAGTTAATTGAGGATAAGCATGATTGGTCCACACTATTTAAATGCACGGGTAACCGTAATCAATGCATGGATCTAAGATTTAATTAGTAATTGCTTTGGAGAAATAAATTAAATGTAACGATGGAAAGATCTGTTGGATCTGACCTAACCTAAGATCTACGATCTTGATTAAGCGGCAAAGATTTATTTTACCTAGATGAAGAGGTATAAGATAACCTCAAGGGGTTATTCGAGATGTATGTATGTGAAAAGTGTATGCAAGAGGATTGCATAGTTAATTGACTGATTGACATAATCTAGTAGAGAAGGCTGAGCAGAGAATCAGAGAGTTGCGAGAGTGATTGCTTGACGGATTTCCAAGCAGATCTGAACATTGAAATGAGAATGGAGGTCACTCAGCGAATTAGCATAAGAGATGAATTGGATCTGGATTCGCAAAGTAAGTTGTATGTTTCATATCACACAGGTGCTAATTACTTTCTAACCATTGTATCAGTCAAAATCCTTTAACCAGGTTGACCTAACAATCATTGTATAAATCCTTTGAGCAAGGTGACATTCAGGTGGAATGTTCTAAGATCTCTAACAAGGCCACTCCTAACAGGGTGATTAAATCCTTTAACTAGGTCACATTTAGCAATGTGTTTTGTAACCTTTAACAGGGTTGGCTCCTAGCATAGCTCACTTCAGAAAAGTGAAAACTTGGTAGCATGTTACTGGTGGTTTTTCCCAATTTGAGTTTCCACGTTAAATACTGGTGTCAACTTGTGATCATGTTTATGTCATGTTTTACTATTAAGTTTCTACAAGATGATTATATTTGAACAGTAAATTGCATATTTATGTTGTTGACTTATGCTATTGCTGTCGAGTAGATTTGAGTTGTTTAAAAGTGCTATAAAGTTTCAATTGGTACATCTAGACCTGAGGATCACTGATTCACCCCCCCTCTCAGTTATTCATATACATTCTAACAAGATCATGGAGGTTATATTCTCACCCTCTTGATTGGACTAACTTAAAATAATTGTAAAAAAACAAAGACAACAATTAGACATGTAAGTGTCTTAGTTGAATATAATGTAAATTAGACTTATTCCTTAATAAAATGTGTGTAATATGATCCTTCCTATAATGCATGGATTTTTAGATAAAATTAGATGCAAATTAACATACATTAAAAAATTTTAAATACTAAAAGAAATCAATTAATAATGTAGACATACACCAACTATTAATGATTCATAAAATAGATAAAAGTCAAGAAAAATTAAATTTAGATTTCAAAAATTACACAATCACTTCTATACATTACATCATCAACTTGAAAAAAATATTCCCAACGTCCTCTCAACTTGTGCGAAAAACGGGAGCCTTGGAGCCAAGAAAAGTCATCCCTCGTAGATATACTGCTCAGTCTGGGATAGATGATTAGGAGGAGGTGCAACTCGGAAAAATTCAAGGAGATGAATGCTTCAAGGAAATAAATTGAAGGAGATGAGTATTGGATTTTTGGTTAGTTTTGAAGTTGTTAAATACTTTTTTGTTAAAGATAAATTGAAAGTGGATGAAAATTTTACATGCAATAAGAAAATCTACAAAATGTGTATATTTCATAACATCTTTGGTAGCTTAACAGAATGTGATTATTGTATAAATCTTAAGTATACTAATATACTATTTCTAAATTTGAAAAATTAAACATGTTTGCACAAATATTTTAAAAACTATATAACTTTTAATTTTCAATTTAGACATAAAAATATAATGTTTCTAAATTTTAATCATTAAATACAAAAAATCAAAGAATGTGACTATAGTTTCTAAATTTCAAACATAAAAATTTCTAAATTCAAATTCAAAAAATCAAAATTAATCAAACATAATTTTTTGTTTCTCAATTTTTAAAATATAAATATGATATTTCCAAGTTTAAAAGATAAAAACTATGTATATAGAAAATATTTCATAAATAATATATAATTTTTAATATATAAAAATATTTAGTATTAAAATTAATGAATAATATATAGACAATTTTATTTTAAAATGATATCTCTCAACGTTTTTATATAATTTTTTAAAAATATATATATGCTAATTGTAACACAACGAAAGAAAATAATTTTTTTTTGGGTATTTAAACACTAAGTAGAGTAGGAGAGGTTGCACCTATTTAGAAGTCAAAATAAGGACTTTTAAATTGTTGCAAGTAAAAAAATTCTCTAATAAGATTGGTTAAAATAGTAAAAAGAAAGTAATTTTTTTTTAAGGTATTTGAACACCAAGTAGAGCAGGAGAAGTTGCACCATTACATGACCACTAAAACCCTCCAGCCAAAATAAGGACTTATAAATCGTTGCAAGTAAAAACGCTTGGATACAAATTCTATGACCGATCAAATAATGACATATTGCGTCTGCCGGGAGTGGAACCCGGGTCTATTGCTTGGAAGGCAATTATCCTAACCGTTGGACTACAAACGCTGATGCGAATTTTCGAAAAGAAAGAAAATATTAGATCTTAATTCTGTTAACCCGTTAGTTTCCTTTGCCCTTATGGGATGTCGATCATTACTAAATCAATCAAAGAGCGAGGTTTAATATTAATTTCATACTTAATGGCAATAGAGAAGATACTCGTAAATGTTTATCTAGATTTTAATTCCGATTAAATCATGGAACATGGAAATAGATGGGTAAGAGTGTTCCCTCTTACAGTCATTTAAAAAGTGCGTGAGAGCCATAATCGAATTAATTTATTTTGCATTATTCCATTTTCTTGTAAGCTGAGGCTTCCGTTATGATATTTCAAGATTATAACCTCAATGGTTGTGACTTAGACTTAGCATGAGTGTTTCAATATTATTTCTACAGTTTTTAACAAATATAGCGGAAATGTTTCAATGTTATTTCTACAGTTTTTAATAAATATATAATAAACGTTACACTGTGGGGAGCAATTCGGGGTGTGATGGTGCAGCTGGCTAGCGCGTAGGTCTCATAGCTAATTTGAGTAATCTGAGGTCGAGAGTTTGACCCTCTCTCACCCCAGTGATGTTCTCCATGTGGATACAAAATTCTAGTAGTTTTAATGGTGAAATATTTTATAGAAGTGAGATTGTCAAGAGTATGTATATTATAATGAACAATTAATTTGACAAAATAAATAAAAAATTACAAAAAAGAAGATTTGGATGGTTGAAATAGTGTGATCTTGACGAGTGAGATCGTGTTCTAGAGCTTGTATGTTATAATAAAAGATATATTGGATAAAATAAAGAAGTGGAGAAGAATAGTGAAGAACATAGAACTTTCACTAATACATTTGGGCCTCATTTTCAACCTTGATTTTCGACCAAAGGCCATTTTGGCTTGTGATGTTCACCTTTTTTTGTTTATGTCCCAAAAAGGTCAAAATTTTGACTTCAGTTAAGTTTACTGTAGAACTTTCGACCAAATCGTGATATAAACAAAAAAAGAAAAGAAAAGTGAATGAACTCACTTCATTTTGTTTTAGGCGGATCGCGGGCGAGAGGAATGGTTCAGCATTGTTCGACGTCCAAATATTGGTATGTCCAAATACTACTATGTTTTGGAGATCATCCATTAATCTGTTTACTTTTTCTGTTAATTCATATGCCTTTTCAATAGATCTATTTTCTTCATATCCTGCAATCAATACAATCAATCCTTAAGGGCACAGTTTGTAAAGAAAGCGTCTCGAACCTCACCCCAATATGAGCATGGAGTAAGACCAGTATGTGGATCTTTGTTGCCATTCTGACTTTCTATGGTTTGTTTTCTAACTCCTGAGTGTATAAGCGGTAACTCATTTGTGAATGCTTCACAAAGATGAACCATTATGCCCCATATGCAATTTTTTTAGAGTGGTTTATGACATCTAGTCTATATGACTGTTAGGGTAGCCTATGGTACTTTTGAGGCATATGCGGAGTGAATTTGACAAGTCTTTATTAGGTATACAATGTGAACAACAATTTGTTATACTATGCAATAGTTTCTGGAAAAAATGATGTATGTTTTTTGAATCAATGTTTCTAATTGCACCCCCATCTCTTGTTCCTTGTTTTCTGCTTTAAAGCCCACTTTCTCCTCTTATAATATTTTGTCTGTGATTCATATTTGCACTTTCCTCTTCCTAATAATAGATTGTTGACTGTAATCTGAAATCATGATTCAAAAACCATACACAATTTTTCCAAGAACTCTTGCTTATCAAACATGGACTGAAAACTCATGCCCCAATGGACCAATTTGAGTTCTCTTTGGTATAAGGGGTCATCTATTAGATGAGAAGCCGTTCCCAATCTTGATTTTATTGGGTGGAATTGTACAAAGCATTAGCAACAGTGAAAGCTATTTGCTTTAAATATGTATTTTAACACTTGCCATGATGCCACATATTGTGGTTATAGAGAAAACGATAGGCCCCTTAATTGATATATTGTTAGAGTAGTCATATAATAGCTAATAATTAAATCATTTAATTATTAGTCTATTATACTCTATGCTTAAGTTATACTTAGGCAGCTTATAATTCTTTAGGGTTTCCCTTTTAGGGTTTCGTGATTCCTTTTATAAGGATTCACTTCTTTGCATTTCATTAGAGAGATTGTATTAATTATTGTTGTTAATAGAAGCTTTATTCTTTTCAACATGGATTTCACTCCTCTGGCTTTTTGGCCTCCATAGTTTCTTTTCTTCTGTCTGCTTCTTCCTTCTTCATGTGACAGTCTTGCATGCAGGTGTTCTTGGGTGGATTTGTTTTCCTCAAATCTAACATGGTATCAGAGCCATTCTGCAGCTGGCTGTTCATGTTTTTTTGAAGCATTCCAGACACAGAGGGTTTTAGAGGTTTTTCAGTATTTTTTGTGGTGTTTCAGGGGCAAGCTTTGGTTATGGTCACTTTGGGCTCAAACGAACATTGCCATTGAGCTCAGAGCACCCCAAAACCCCAGAAACGACATAAAATTTATCCATTTTGGACTACTGGACTCTGAGGCAAAAAAATTTTGGTTTCTAGTGCCGTACGGGCACGGAAACTGAGAAAAAATAAAATAAAATAAAAAAAAAACCAATTTTTATGGTTTTTTTCAACGCGCAGTGTGTTTTAAAATGGCGCAACCCCCGCGCCGCTGCCGGTCCGCCAACGCCCCGCCCACACCACCTGCGCCTTCGGCTCTCACCATCACGGCCCCGCATCCGACCCCCTTCTCAGCGGCTTCCGCCGGCTCTGCTCTGCCGCAGCCCGGCCCACCGCCGGCCCCTTCCACTGTCTGCGCCGCCGGCCCCCCGCCGCCCAGCCTCCGCTCCGCCCGGTGGCGGCCCTTTTGCCAGCCCCCGCGGGATTTTTTGCTAGCCGCCGGTCTTATGGCGGACCAGGGGCTTCGGCCCAGCCCCCGGCACGCGCCATGTGCCCGGGGGCCCATTTTGTTTAGCCCCTAGGGCTTAAAACCAGGCCTTTAGGGCATTTTTGAGCCCTTTTCACCTTTTTGGCTCTATTTGGAGCATACAGAGGCCTTTTTTGGACTTCGTTATATCGTCGGAAAGATCTTTCCGAGCTCTTTCCGACTATGGTGATTAGGATTTTTGGGTCTGCTATTTTGACAACATTTTTTTCTGTTGAAATGTGATATATGTTTTTGCCTTCCGGGAGTCATATCTGGCTCATCCGGACTCCATTTTTGGCAAACCAGATATCGTCGGAAAGCTGGTTCAGTGAACTATTTAGTTGCAGAGGTCTTTTTTCTAGATTCTGCTTCAGGTTTTCTCTCCTTTGAGTTTGGCAGTTTTTACACTCTGGCGGATTGCTTGGGTTTACAGGTCATGGGATCTCTTCTACTGTACTTCTGGCTCACTCTTCTTTCTGACTTCTGAGCTTGTATGCTTCTCCACTGTTGTATTTTTATTCTGTAAACGCACTGAGATAAAGTGCCTACTTCTGTATATCTGGGATATTGAACACCTTGTATGGTTTTTGTACTCGCACTCTGTTATAAAGTGCCATGGGGGGTTATGATGATTATGTTGTTTTAGGTGCATCCACCTTTGTTAAGTGAGCGTACCTTCCATGACATTAGCCCATGCTATGTGTCGGTGACACCGCCCTTTATCATGTGTTTGTACTTTTGTTGCACTGTTGGTGTTCCTGGTTCTTTCTTCTATAGATGTTTCTGGCATTGCATTTCAGTGTTCCTGTCACCTCTCCCTGTTCAGCATTATGGGGGGGTTCACCTGTTGGTTCTATTGCTTCCTGGTTCGATTGATTAGATCTTCAGACATTGTCTTCTCTACCTGGTCATGCACTTCAGTGGGGGTTCCAGCAGTCTCTTCTGACAGAGTTTTCAACTTCATGCTTCGGAGATGCTTCTTGCTCATTCTTGTTCCTTTCTCTGGGACATTTTTTCCCTAGATTGAAGGCTTAGTTTCCTTCATCTAGTTATTTTCTTGTACTTGGGTACCTGATCAGGCCTTGTTGCCGGGACCCATCTTTCCTTCTTTCTGCAGTTGTCTTTAGCCTTTTTGCTTCTCCCTAAGTTACACTTAAGGGGGGGTGTTAGAGTAGTCATATAATAGCTAATAATTAAATCATTTAATTATTAGTCTATTATACTCTATGCTTAAGTTATATTTAGGCAGCTTATAATTCTTTAGGGTTTCCCTTTTAGGGTTTCGTGATTCCTTTTATAAGGATTCACTTCTTTGCATTTCATTAGAGAGATTTTATTCATTATTGTTGTTAATAGAAGCTTTATTCTTTTCAACATGGATTTCACTCCTCTGGCTTTTTGGCCTCCATAGTTTCTCTTCTTCTATCTGCTTCTTGCTTCTTCATGTGACAATCTTGCATGCAAGTGTTCTTGGGTGGATTTATTTTCCTCAAATCTAACAGATGCCACATATTGTGGTTATAGAGAAAACAATAGGCCCCTTAATTGATGAGGTTCTGACCAGAGGCTTACTGATGTATTACAGATATTTAAAGATTTCTTTTAACAAATACCTAGAAGAAGCAACTAGTTAGGAAAATAAGGAAGTTATCTAACTTTAAGACCTCCAAGGTGGATACACTTCACGTAGAACATTGCTAATGTATAAAAGATTTTATGGTTGAAACCAGTTTTGTCATTTTTTCATGCAATAAAAGATTTTGAATGATATGGGCATTTTGAAAATTATTGACCATAAACCATCACAGTTATCATGTTAACATTTTGTGGCCACTTAATGCTACCTTCTTTGAACTACATTAACTAAATGAATAATTTTCTTTTATCAACCAATTTAATTTGGTTAGAACTAAGCTAGAGCTCTTATTGTTTCACTAATTTGATATGTAACTCTAAGCATTATCCTCTAATATTTACATATATGGGTTCCAAATTGTTTCAAAATATGAAAGTGCAACATTGTCCTCATTGTTATTACCTATGCACTATAGCTTCATTGTTACTTTGAACCTTATCAGTGTTATTCATTGACCCCTCTCTTTTAATCAAAATATTCTCAATTGTAGCTTATAAATGATCCTTGTTCGATTAACCTCTATAGTTGTTGTGCTTGATCAAATACGAAGCATTTTCATTTTGTACTGTGATTGAAAATAGTCATGTTGCAATCTTATTTGAGATGTTGTCTACATTAGTATGTTTCTTTTTATTGCAATTATAATTAGTATAAATAAACAAATTAATCAACTAAACAAAATAATATGTTGGAATGACAGTACAATATTTGTCGATGACTTCGGTCAATGTGCCTATGTGTCAATGTGGTGTTGGCCCTTACATGTTGAAGACATCACGCACAAAAAGTAATCCTAGGCATTAATGGGTTTTATTTAAAAATAATGTGACAACTAATCATTTTAGGAAGAACTAATGTAGATTTGGTATTGCAGGGAAATAGTGGATGTCAATACTTTTGGTGGGTCGATGAAACCACATTTAAATCTACCCCATCTACATCTATACTTGATGTAGGAAATGACTGCAACTTGTGCAAGGATCGAGAGGCAGCTAGTGCCACCGAGATTGCTTCAATGGCGAAAGAAGAAATCATGTTTCTGTGATGCCTTCTTTGTGTAGTTTGTGCACTACTTTGTTGGGACCATATGCGTAAATGTGGTTAAAAAAAGGCTATTCTAGATACTAAAACCTTTTTAGAATTTCATGTAGATACGTTGGACATATTTTGGTAAACTCATGATTTTTTGTTTTTTATGACTTCATTATGATTTTCTATATTGTCAAGGAGCACTAATGCTTCTTTGAAGAGATTTTAGATTTTCCAATTTGAAGATTGTCTCTTCTTGAGGTAGAGGATTATTACAAGTGAATCATCTATCATTTTGTTTGGATGACATGTTTTGAGTATATGGGTGTTAGTAATAACTGAGAGGGGGGGTGAATCAGTGGCCTCAAAAATTTATCCTTTAATCACTAACCACCAATCAAATAAATCTCAGATTATTAAGTCCCTATAAGATGCATGCCTTGAAATACTTATAATAATTAACTGTCTGTCGGTTTTCCTTTTCTGACCTTATCCTCGTTGATTACCAATAAGCAGTAAAACTATTTACCAATACTCAGTAAATATGCAAAGTATACCAATCAATCCAGAAATGCATATGTGAAATGTAAAATAGTAAAGTAATAAACCATACACACATAACACATAGATTTTAACATGGAAACCTTGTTAAGGGAAAAACCACTGGGACCGGTACCCCAAATTTTTACTCTTCTGAAGTGAGCCCTGTTAGGAGCCAACCCTGTTAAAGGTTACAAACACACTGTTAGGTGTGACCTTGTTAGAGGATTTTAATAATAAAATGTCACTTGATATCTGGCATGTATATGCTACCAATATTGATCAACCTCTATGGGCACAATAGGTATCTGAAATATCTGGTGCTACCTAACTGCATCAGCCTCCTTCTTAGACTGTGTGTCGGTATCGGGCACTCAATGCTATCTTCATGACAATCTTTTTGGAAATCTGTTAGGATATACCTCAATTATAGAAGACTGTTAAGTCCTGCTCTGTTAAGAGACTTGATGCTTCAATGGTTAAACTGAAATACAATGACCTGTTTCTAATGCAACTTGAATTGTAGATTTTTAGATCTATTTAAGTACAATACCTCTATGATCAATGTATCAATTCAATTCCTTGTGCTCCACACTTTCTGCTCTGTGATGCTGTGCTTCACTATTCGTCGGTGTCTGCAGAATTCTTTAGCTCTTCTTCATCTTGATTGATTAGGACTGTATGAAGTTATCCTTCATCAGTTTCTCTTCAGCATCCT
>MU223843.1:885650-910399 GCA_018584345.1 Thuja plicata
ATTTTCTGATTTGGGTTGTGTTTAGATCACATTTATTTTTGCATTGAAGGTCTTTTTGTCTAAGTTTGTCTAACCCAAGTTAGGGTTGTATTCTTGGAACATTGGCATCATTCTTTATTACCCTAATAATTTGTTAAGAGTTTGTCTTAATCATTTTGAATAAAGGGTGAAGTATAAATTTTAATGTAAATAGTTACTTTCATTATCTTTAGACCCTAGTTGAGGGTTATTGAGTTTTTTCTAAACATTTATCAAACCTTTGAGTTGTGTCTGATCCTCAAATGTCTAAACCCGAGGTGTGTGAACTGTGTTGATTTTTTGGTCTTTCTTAACACATTTGTTAAGCCTAAACTTGAAGTGTTTAAGTTTTTTTAGTGTTTGCCATGTAAACCTAGACTTGAAAATAAGAGTTATTTCATGAACAAAGATCACAGACGACCACACATATAATATGGATTACAAAGTTATAGTTTTATGATTAAAATAGAGATAATACATTATTAAGGAACACAAAGATAATTGTGGAACACAAAGATAATTGTGGAACACAAGCATTATAATTTTTTGATTTTCAAAACATAGATAAAATGATTTCTTTAATAAGGAAAATGAGAATCAGTTGGCTTTGTTTTTAGCTATCAGACATGAGTAAAATTCAGAGATAGTTGCGACAAGTTTTTTTTCAAAACAGTTGGTTTATCAGTTTGACATATTATATATACATGATGTTGAAGATGACAATAATGCAGAGAGAGGAATATTGGGTTTACATGATTCATTGTTTGATACAAAGCATTATTTGTATCCAAGAATGTATGATATTGGATTCATACCACTGTGCTTAAGTAGATTCTCTAAATAGTATTTCATTTATATATATAAATAAGATATACATTATGAAGAGTTTAGAAGCCACCAAAGATATGACTTAAACTAATCTAAGCATAAGGTCTGCAAGCCCTACTAAGACTGTGAAAATGCAGTGAAACTAAAAAATTATACAAACCATAGTTTAAATTAGCAGAATAGGAACTGTGATTAATGGAATAAATACATTATTCCCTGACCAAGCTCTACTAGCCTAGCTCCTATCTCTTCTGGAAAGAGATTCCTGTTTGCTTGAAGAAAGGCGCCAAACTTCTCTATATCGTACTCCTTAACACCTGCTTTGAAGGTTGTCCACGCCTTTTTAATCAAATTCTTCTTGCCTTCTACCTCCATCGCAAAAAAACCTAGCAGACCATTTCTTGTTAACTCAGTGCCTATGTTATCCATTGCTATCCCCACCTTTGTATATATGTCTTCTTCTACAAGCCTACAGACCATAAAGAGCGCATGCAGAGGATGCCCAAAAATTTGAACGATCGGTTGGAATAACTCTACCACCAATACACCATCATGAACATGATTTCCAGACCAAAAGTCTCCTCCCAGCATCGCCACCATTTTTAGTTGGTCCTTTTCATTCGCCCAGCTAAATTTTCTCTATATTTTCTCCTCTGGGGTCTCCTACAATGATTCCACCTTGCTGCAATGACAACTTATACCCAGATGATTCACCATAGTCTTTTGAAGAAACACAAAAACATGGGAATATGAATAGACCACACTGCAAGTTCTACGATAAGATTTTGTGATAAGGTTGAACTGACTTCTGCAGGGTACTTGTTCATGGGTTAATTCAGATATCTCTCATGCGCACTGACTAAACATCCCTTCCCTCTGACATCAGCATTTCTGATTGATCTCCTTCGGTACTATATATGATACAACTTATATCTTGAGTGATGGTGGCTTTCAACTCTATCTAATCACTACGACAGTCCTTGAGAATAAATTTACCTTGAATCTGTGCTTGGAAGTGTATGATAAATATCTCGTGGGATATTTCACTTCCACTGATCGAAATAATCATTCTCTAGCATCAACCTATGCCTTTTCTTGTGATCTTCCCTATGTCTTCTACAATTATCTCCTACAGTTTCATTGGCATGTGATCACCGTACGCAAATCCCATATCCTCATTGTTCTTGAAAAACATGTTGGAGATGATATTCCCCCAATGTTTTCAAGTGATTCAAGATTTTCAGAATCCAATCTACAAGTCTCCATGATTGGAAAGCCCCTTTCATAATACTGTTAATGATGACCTGCAAGTCTCCCTCAATGATAATGTTGCTTATTCTATTTGATGCACACCATTTGAGACCGATTTTTAATGCAGAGATCTCTGCAACATTGTTAGAAGTGATGTCTCAAAATTTTATTAAACAATCAAAATTAAAATTACAATTGACATTTAATATTCATATTTTCTTCATTTGAAGCACCATCTACAGTGGGTGGCCTAGGACCTGAATAATGGGCTAGGAGTAAAGATAATAGATCTCAAGAGACCATCATAGTTGGTCTCTTTCTTCAGTCCATATTACTGACAATAATATGGACCGAAGAAAGAGACCAACTACGATGGTCTCTTGACCTTTGTTATTTTTAATGTGCATATTCGTCACTTTTTCCACACATATGGAAACACTTTTGACAGTGGTGCTATACCTCCAATGGGACATCCCGTCAGAACATTATTACGTACTATCATGGTTTTGACATATATCACATCAGAGAGAAATGATTTTCAATAGATCAGTGCGACATGAATGCTATACCACTGATGGGTTTACTTGTCAAACAATCACTTTCATTCCGTCATACTTCATATAGATAAAGTGTCAGAAATCAATAATTTGTGACAGATAATTGCGACGAGATTGCTATATCTCCGATGGGTGTTCCGACAATAATTTCTGACAGGAAACCCAGATGGGTTGTCAGAGTTCTGATGGGTCTGCCTTAAGAAATTTGATAAAAAAGATGGTATCCATGTGCTAGTTTTTGATAGAATTTGATGTCGGCAGACCAACGATAACCACTTTCATCAAAATTTCCAACGCAAATACACCGACGGATACATATGTCAAAGTTTGACAACTAGGCGTTACAAATCTGACAAATGGCCGTCAAAATTTGGCCTCAAATGTACTAGTGAGAATTCATCAAATCTATCATGCCCTGATTCATCCTCCTTGGTACATCCTTAGCTTTATTCTTCTATTTTTTAATAGCAACCTCAGAGCTTTTGGCTAGTTTCCTCTTTCCTGTCGGACTAGATGCCTCCTTTTTTTCACACACTTCTTGCTCAGTCACCTAGCTCAGACGATTTTAATTATGCAATTCATGAAATCAATAAGGATGATTTATTTCAATCTTAGGTGATTCAAAATAAATGACATGCCTTGTGCGAAGGATCCCATCACATTAATTTTATTTCCCTTTAGCTCTTCCTCAAAATTTGAAATATTTATCGCTATAGGTCACAAATATATATGACTGATGGGAGCGCTAAAGTATAGCTCTTTTCACATTTCATGCTTATCGGTATAGGCTTCATCGCTTTCCTCACTGGGTATCAATCAATCTCATTTTGCACTACACCGCCCATGTATGTATGCTGATAGTATTACACACACAAGGTTTTTGGCATGACTAATACCTAAATACACCATCGGGTATCAATCAAATCAAAATCTAGTTGTGCCAGTAATAGAAGCTATCGTAATGGCCCTTTTCCCAATTACCAATCAGTGTATCCTTATCCGACCAAGTCACTGAGGATCAGTCTGTCTCATCTTGACTTACCTCGATAGTATGTATCACATCAATAGGGATTTCGTTGGTGTATCTCTTAGCGATTTATTTCCCTTTAGCTCTTCCTCAAAATTTGAAATCTTTATCGCTATAGTTCACAACTATATATGACCAATGGGAGTGCTAAATTATATCTCTTTTCACATTTCATGCTTATCGGTATAGGTTTCACCGCTTTCATCACCGGGTATCGGTCAATATCATTTTTCACTATGTCTCCCATGTATGCTATGCCAATAGTATTACACATACAAGGTTTTCAGCATGACTAATACCGACAGACACCATCGGGTATCAGTCAAATCAAAATCCAATTATGTCAGTAATAAAAGATATCCCAATGGCCCTTTTCCCAATCAACCATCGGTGTATCCTTATCTGACCAAGTCAACGGGGATCAGTCTGTCTCATCTTGACTTACCTTGATAGTATGTATCACATCGGTACAACTTCCATCAGTGTATCTCTTAGTGATTTATTTCCCTTTATCTCTTCCTCAAAATTTAAAATCTTTATCGCTATAGGTCACAACTATATATGACCGATGGGAGCGCTAAAGTCTAGCTCTTTTCACATAAGAAGCTTATCAGCATAGGTTTCACCGCTTTCCTCACCAGGTATAGGTCAATCTAATTTTGTACTATGCCACCCATGTATGCTATGCTGATATTATTACACACACAAGGTTTTTGGCATGACTAATACCAACATACACCATTGGGTATCGGTCAAGTCAAAATCTAGTTGTGCCGGTAATAAAAGCTATCCTGATTTCCCTTTTACCAATCAACCATGAATGTTTCCTTATCTGACCAAGTCATCTGGGATCGATCTATCTCATCTTGACTTACCCCGATAGTATGTATCACATCGTTAGGGCTTCCATTGGTGTATCTCTTAGTGATTTATTTGTCTAAGGATATTGACCAAAGTCTTACCAATAAGAGATATCGGCCAAAGTCTTACCGATGAGAGAAATCCACCAAAGTGTATTTTGTGCTTTTTATAAATTCAGTCTTGTTTGAATTGATGATAAACATACATAAATTCTAAATTATTATGGTTTAGAAACACAATTATCATTGGCAACTGTGTACCTTATTTTTATTGGGGCATAATGATAGTTTTAATGAACTATGTAATGGTACCTTGACTTTGAAAATAAATTCATTTATTTGAGCCCATACTCTGTACTTCTAAAAATATTGACAGTAACATTTTGGATATATTGTTCCATATGTATATTCAACATATTGGGCCATCTTCCTTCATATCCCAAATTGATTTCTTCTAATGATAACTATTTTTCCTTTTAATTTACTTGTCACAATTTGAGACTACTGTGCAACCATTATTTCTCTTTACAATTTATTCATTCAATGTATTAATGGATACTTAGTTATTGTTTGCTGATATTAGATATTACTTGGGTGTTTTAAGTCTTTCCCTTCTCCTTAGAATTCCATCTAATGGTCAAACACTAGCACTATTGTTCACGCATGCAAATCACTATCCTTTAATATCTTGATGTATCTCTACTCTTTGGCATTCAAGTCTTGTGTGTTTCAAGATGAAACATCTCCTCTTTAGAATGAATGTACACATATATACACATACACATTAACATATTTACTTTGATTCATACATATTTACTTTGAATTTCTTTTACCAATTTTTCATAGTTACTAGTGACACATGTGTACCATTTTTAATAATTTTTGAGCTACTTGTCTAAATTTAAAATAAACTAAATGCATATCTTACTAATATAAAATAGAATATCCTTAGTTGTGATCTCTGACTAGATTCATTTGTACATCTCTTTCCTGGTTCTAAGATTCTATATACCTCTTTTTCAGGCCAGTATCTCTTTTGTCCTCTTGACTTGTTGATGATGGATAAGTGATTAGTTTCAGACATATTGCAGGCCTGTCTATGAGAGGGGCATCATACCTTGATTCACTTTCTTAGGTGATTTTTCTTCCACACACACACACACACACACACACACACACACAGACACACACACGCACGCACACGCGCACGCACACACACACACACACACACACACACACACACACACACACACACACACACACACACACACACACACACACACACACACACACACACACACACACACACACACACACACACACACACACAACATGTATAACCTTCACATGTATATAAGAGTTTATTAGAGGAGGTATATGCATAGGTGATGAACATACAAATTTTCCTAAGCACTACTGGGAGCTTACCCTAAGAAAATTGTACTATTGTAAAAATTATCACAAGTCCAATTGTTGTGGGGTCAAGCTCCCAGTAGTGCTTGGTCAAATCTGCATGTTTGTCACTTGTGCATATACCTTCTTTGATCAACTCTTATATGCACAAGTGAAGGGTACATATGCATAGGTGAAGGCTGGTCAACTCCAATATCCTATTTGCATCTATATGTTATCAAAATAGTTCCATTGAGAATCTTGTCTACTTGAGATAGTTGAATTGTTAAAGAAATTGTAGCATCAATCGATGTCTTGATTGTTGTCTTGCAAAAATTGTCCATCAAATTTTATTTTGTTCAATCCGATCTTTATTCATTTGCAATTTTTTTGATATTTTACAAATATTATTGGCATTTGAATTTTTATTAAATTTATATTTGTTCCTTAGCTTCTTCTATTTATTCATTGGTTGTGTGATTAGAGGCTTCATTTAGCATACATGTTTGATTAGAGGCTTCTTTTAGCATACATGTTGGATAAGAGGCTCTTAATTCAAATACTTAATGCATTTTTAGGGCTTGTTGAGCTCCTTTTTCTTATTTTAGTGCTAACACTTCTAGTTCCAAGACAACTTTGACTCTTCCTCTTACTCTTCTAGTGCCAAGAAAGAAGACACCTAAAAATATGAACCCGGAACAGAATAAGGAGATGATTTCTAGATTATGGTCTTTGTTCAAAAGAAAAGGTGATGGAAAAATTTATTGTCCCTGCAAAAATTATAAGGGCTTAAATAATCAAAGACTTCTAATCTCAACAACTGAGAGAAATTGTAGGCAACATGGTCACATTGAAGGGGGAAATGATTTTCATCCATTGGTGAATGTGAATTTCCAACTGGGGGAACATGGAGGTGTGAATATTGAAGCAAAAGGTAATGCTCCTATGGAAGAAGATGATCCTGCGATAGATAACACAATCGAAGATGTTGGTATTGTCGCAATTAATCATGTGTCAGAGAACATGATTGAAGAAGACGGTACTGGCGCAACTGATCAAGATGATGAAGATGATGATACTAGCACATCTGATCATGATGTTGAAGATAACCTTGATATACCTATACTTGAAAAGGCATACGAACCCCTGTACCAAGGATCCCAAATAACTCTTCTCTCTATTGTATTGTTGTTTGTGAACTTCAAGGATATGAATGTTTTATCCAATGTAGCAATCTCACGTATGCTAAGGTATGTCATTTTTGTCATCTTCTATGTTAGTGTATGATTAATATTCTTTATATTAACAAATTTTAATTTTTTCCATAGGTTGATAGGTGAGTGTTTGTTAACACCATCAAACATTCTACCTTTCTTGTACCGAGAATTATCTGCCACTATGAAATATATTGGAATGGAGTACCAAACAATACATGCATGTCCCAATTATCATATTATATATCATAAACAACATGAATTTGCAAATAAAATGACCCAATTGTCACATTAGTATATATCGATCAAATAAAAAAAAGGGTGCCTCGTAAGGTTCTTTGGTACATTCCCATTATTCCATGTTTGTAACAATTATTTAGGTGATTAGCTTAGCACAATTTATGGATTACCATCCACGCAATAGAAGTCAAGATGACATTATGTGAATGCATGTGGATGGTTCTGTATTTAAGGACATAGAAGATACTTGTCCACTCTTTAAAGAAGAACCTTTTAATCTCAATCTTTCATTGGCAGTGGATGATGTCAATCCATTTGGAGAGATGAGATCAATTTACTCAGTCTGGTATGTTTTTGTTATCAACAATAACATTCCTCCTTGGATGTATGTAAAGAGGGAGCACATAATGTTGGCAATGATTATACCATGTATTTTTTATTTAATATTCATGTAAATTAATTTATAAACACCTCATAATAATTATGTAATGTTTCTGTCAATTCAAATAGGTAAGTACCAAGTGAAATGACAAGTTGGCACTCCATGCATATATTGAGCCCCTTATTGATGAGTTGTTGGAGTTATGGAATGGGGTCACTATGTGTGACATATCTAGACCAACATGAAAAAGACAATTTCAATTCCATGTAATGCTTGTATGGACAATACATGATGCCCCTGGGCTAACACATTTTTGCGGTATGTAAAACTGTTAACACATATTTTTGGTATGTTATAGTGCTAACACATTTTCATTGTATGTTCAAGTGGTGCATGATAATTGTAAATATTAAAATTAAGATATTTCATACAATTATAGATGATCTTGTAGGTCTTCAAATAAAGGGAAAATTTTTATTTCCAGTTTGTGGTCCAAAGATGAAATCTTGTCATTCAAAAAGTTTTGGAAAGCAGGTGTTCAATGAGCATAGTGGTGTAGGGTACCCTGGGCTTATCCAGTTGATTCAAGTTGATTTCTTTTCCATTATAATAAGATTAATCCTTGTGATCATCCCAGTTGTGTCTTGATCCATTTGTGTTCCAAGGGTCCCTAAGGTGCATATCTATAAACCTTAGGACACCTTAGTCCACTTGGATCCTTTGTTGAATTTGATAGGTGTCAATAGGTATTTTAGGGATGTGAAGTGTTTAGGTATTATATCCAAGGAATTTGGATGATTTTTGTCATATTGGATCATTTTGTGGTCATAGGAATCCAATTTATGTCATTGTAGGTTCAAAAAGTGCAAAATGCAACAATGTTGTAATGTTGCTAAAAAGTTGTCAAAGTTGCTCGAACAACTTTTCAAAAAGTTGCTTGAGAAGTTAAAAATGTGGCTGAAAATGGTCATAACAATTCCTATTCAGGTTGATCTATCTTTTGAAGATATTTAAGCATATCCAAGCCTCTTCAATGGGGTTTGAAGTTGTAGAAGCAAATTTGATGCAAGTTTGAATAAAAGGAACCATATTTCTTGAGCAATTTATGTGTGTATGGACATGTACGGATTGGGAGAGTGAATTTAATGCCATGATTTGATATCCCTATAAGTCTAGTTTTCAAAACATTTAATCTAAGTTCAATCAGAGCTATAGATCAAAAGTTACATACAATTTGGTGAAAGTGGTTCTATAGGGCATCAATTCTAGGTCTGTGACACAAATGGACCCCCAACTTGTCATTTCTCTAGTGGAAATCTACAGCCTCTTGGGAAATGATATTTATTAATATATTATTAATGATTCCTAAGGCTCTGCTCAAACTTTAGTGTTTTGGTCCTTTTAGAATCAAGCCCTAGGCTAAATATCTCAATGTATTTAGCCAGTCTGATAGGAACAGTCATGAGTAGATGAAGTATTTAATTCAAGAGATCAATTGAATAGTTGATTTAGGTCATTTGGAGCTAGTATAATGTTTCCAAACCCCTTTATCCATTCTATGTACACATCATAGACCACTTGCTTTGTAAACCAAGCCTAATTTGGCCAATTAGGTTTATGTACTTTGTGAGGGTTTAGTGGTGCTGGAGTAGAGTGGGTCTCTAGGTCTTTGGGGATTGAAATAAATCCATAATGGGTGTTTGAAAACAACCTCCTTTTTCTTTTTTTCCCTTCATAGTCAAAATTTATGCAAGAGAAGCCCCTTGGATAGGGCTACAAGGAATTGGAGGACAATGTGAGTTTGGGTTTCTATGGGTGTGTATGAACCAATCTATTGGATGATTCTCTATCCATAGGACCCTACTAGGGTGTAACAAGCATTGTATTGATTGGGTGAAGCCACTAGTGAATATTTTCACACTTTGGTTGGAGTTTAGGGAAGGTGTCGCTAAGACATAATTTGAAGAGATTTGTTTCATAACCTTGGGTGTTGAATTGGGGTAAGGAGAGTGTCTAGACCTCATAGGCAATTTTTTATCCATCCTATTTAAAGGATTGTGGAGTTGGATTGTTCCTAGACCAAGGTTGAAGTGTTGTGGAAGAGATTGAATATCTCTTAGTATTCTCATTGTTCGCTCTGCATCCTGGGTTGCCTTGCTATCCTTCTCATCTTTTTTCATTCTACCAGTAAGTGTGAAGTTGTAGTTATTTCTGAGCGTTCATGTATGTGACAAGTTTTCCAATGTTGGCCGAGTGTTCCTGTATGTGTCAAGTTAACCAAAGGTTTGCTGATACTCGGTTCTTCTCACTGTGCTCTCTGCACCAGGTGGTATTAGAGCACTAGAATTGGCTTTTGGAAGACATTTGAACCATGGAAGAATAGGGTGAAGAGGAACTCCTTGCAAGGATGACCAATGTAGAATTGGCAAAGTTGGTGAGAGAACAAGCGGCTAGAAGCAAAAGGCTTGAAGCAGAATTGGAGAGGATGAAAAGTAAACAAGGAAGGAATGTTGTTGAGGAGTTAGAAGAAGAGGAAGAAGAGGCTCCTATTCATAACAAAGGAGAGATACCTGCAGATCAAAGACCCCTCCAAAAATCCCTTGAAAGAGTTGGGAGGAAAGACAAAGTGGATTTACCAATATTTTGTGGTAAGATGAATCTAGAAGAATACATGGAGTGGATAGAGGTATTAGAAAATTATTTTGATTGTGAGGAGGTATTTGAACACCAGAATATTAGAATAATAAAATGGTGTATACTGAGAGGGGAGGGGTGAATCAATACCCTTAAATTTTTTTATCAATTAACCTTAATCCTTTAGTAATCAATTCATTGCATTACTGACCATATCTGTTATTTTATCTTTATGTATGTAATATCAATTTCATAAACTTAATTTGCATGTAAACATTCATGAAATGAAATAACACATGACACAAGATTTGGTAATGTAGAAAGCCCCCGTTAAAAGGTAAAAAATGCGGTGGGGATGAAATCCACAAAACTTCACTATCTACAAAATGGAAGGGGCCAGTTAAGGCTTACAAGTTTGATCACTTATGATGATCTTACCCTGTTAGGAGTAACATGTTTAGACTGGTTAAGGTCTACTCTATTAAGAGATTTAGCAACATTGTTTAGTGTGCACTTGGTTAAGAGATTTACAAAAGGATTGTTAAATCCACCTTCTTAAAGGATTTCTTCTATTTGCTACACTTGTTAGAATGTAGTCAAAAATACTTATTGAGCTGAAGATATGCAATCCTAAATTGCTGAGTATAGATCCCTTAAGTTCACATGTAGAATGTCACCTATTGTGATAGATTAATACCTCTGTTCTACTCGGTATCCTTGAATCTTGTTCTTGGTAACTGAATTCATCTTTTGTTGTCCTTCTACATAAACCTTCTATATGATCCTTAGATGTGCTCCTCAGCTACAATCATCATCACATCATCTTGTTCTGATTGATTACACATCTATTTATACAATGAATTAACCTATTTTATTTTCATGCTTTACAATGATAACTCTATGATCAAAGGTTTACAACTTGACCTTGATCTCCTAGTTTTCATGTTTACAATCAGTTAGAATGATTAAAACAATTAAATTTTCTTTACTTGTCACTCAAGAAATGGTTTTAAAGATATGCTTTAAAGCTAAATATTAAACTTAAGTGTTTTATCTTACGTGTAAGTCAGATCCACATTTATTGGAATAAAACTATCTCTCGGTAGACTGGTGCTCGGGTTGTTCTATAGAATTTCCTCGGTGATGTCTCTATAGACATTTTACTTTTCGGTTTGCTCTATCGACTGACTGTCAGTGTTCATGGTGAATTTGTTTGTCAGGTTCCTCTGTGAACTGTCTCTTTTGTTTACACTGTTAGTTGCTCTCTTGGGTTACTCTTTAGGTTGCGTCATCGGTTTACCTTGTAAATTTTATGTCGATGAAAACTGGTTTTAGTGACCTCTATAAACTATTGTGTTGGGTTGTACTATAGACTGTCTTTCGGTGAGCATGTTACTGATAGTTCATAAGTTGTTTACTTTGTATACTAATGGAAAAATATGATCATCAATCTCCCCCTTTGACATTAGTATCAAAAAATTGATGTGCACAAAACTAAAAATGTTTTAGTATATACACCATGTAGTTTACCTTGTCAATATGACTCCCCCTATGTATATGCCTTGGTACACCATGTAGTTTACCTTGTCAATATGAATCCCCCTATGTGTATGCTTTGGTATAGTATATGTACATGTGTATACATTTGTCTTTATACATATATTTACCTCTTTCACCTTATCACACCAAATAATTTTTCCCCTTTTATCATATCAATTCCCCCTTTTATCATATCATATCAATTCCCCCTTTTTTTATAATAATGACAAAGGTGTCATTCTTAAAATTTGTCAAAAATGTGGGTATGAGATGTTTGAATGTCATCCATTTGTTTCTCCAATTGTTCTCTTAGGTGGTCAAGGGTCATGATCTCCAAGGTGATTCTTGCATGCATATCATATATGCTTTCTGTTATAGACATTTTCGGGGTGGCAATCAATTGTCTTGTCATTGTCATATGTTGTTGCATTAATGTGAGGTTGGTAGAAGTAGAGCTTTTAGCTTAGTTATCTCATCTCTGAATTTGGATTCTTCCTCTAGAATCTCTAGTCTCAACCTTTTAGCTTCAATAATCTTGTCATAATGAAACTTAAATGCATTGTCATTGGTTGTAAGACCCTGTGCACTAGTATTTAGATCTGCATCCATCTTTGCAATCTTTGCACTATTATTCTTAGTGAATTTCTCTATTGTGCATAACCTTTGAACCAAGGTTATAGCTTCTCAAATGATTGGTTCCAATATATTGACTAGTTCAAATAGGTTTACCTTGTTCTCGGCCACTTCTTGGCTGATTTTCTCTGTTAACTTGTATTGGTACTTTTTTTCTGCATGTTCTTTGATTTCCTTCTCTGCATCAACATTCTGTGATGTGATGGCTTCGGTAATAAGTGCTAATTGATAAAGTATAGGAGAATTTTGATCAATGTTGGTATCAAGTACAATCTGCAATAATATATCATTGGTTGTTTCTAGTACATGAGTTTCCTTAGTCTCCTTTTTGAGCTTATCTTGGATAGCTTTCCTTTTAAAAAGTTTTGCATACTTTGTGTGTGATTCTGGATCCAATGTCCTCGGATCACAAGCATGTATTTCTATTATCTCATAAAATGTAACTAGATTTTTATTCTTTTTCTTCTTCTTCTTCTTCTTCTTCTTTGAAAGTGTTGTGGAGGGACCTAAATGCAGTACCATAACAAGCTCCTTTATTTGGTCTGATGTACTTGGTGAAGGCTTTGGAGGTGTTGTTCCTTTATCTTGTTGCTCAATATTTACCTGTCAGTTATGTTGGTTGTATTTCCAATTGTAGTCTGCCCTGTAAAATTTTGAAGTTCCCTGTCACCCCTATGCTCAACAATTTGAAATTTATAGTCGAAATTGCTTATATACCTCTGAAAATAAATATTTTAGCTCAAAACCTAGTTGAAAATGATAAAACCCTAAGCCCTAGGGTTATTTCTATTTGAAAATTGCAAAAGGCCCTAATTTTTCGGTTGAGAGTCTATTTTGAAGTTACTTTTTCACACTTAAGTCCTGAGAATAGGTCATGTGCTTTTATGTTGGTCTCTTAGTCTCTTGATGTTATGAGAATATTCCATATGGTTATGAGACTTAGCAAATTTCCTTTGTCGCGTTATCTCTTAATGAAAAGGAATATGCTCCAATTATTATGAGACTTGGCACAGATCATCCATCTAATGAAAGATCTAACGGTGGTCGGGATATCTCCTAATAAACTCCGTGGTTAGTAAATCATTCAACGACATTGAGTTTTCCTTGGTCGCTAGGTCTCTAAAAAAAGCCAGGGTTAAAGATGGTTCAAAAGAAATGCAGTCGCTAGGTCTTAGAATAAAAGATGAGTAAAGAAAAAGGTCGTGAGACTTGGAGACATTCGTTAGATCAAGGTAAGATCCAATGGATGGCGTGAAGTCACTTTTACCATTTGAAAAGTCAATAGTTATTTAGTGATTAGGAGACAAGGAATAACATTGAGACACGTGGCTAAATATGATAAATACAAAGGGTATAGTCGTGTGGTCTCTGATTAATTTTTAATACAATAAAATTATTTGGAAATTATGAGACAAAGAGTGTTGTCACTAGGTCTCAAGACACATTAGGGTTTGGTATAAATATTATGGGACTTAATTTTGGCTATCAGATGTTGAGCTAAGAAAGATCAATGGTAGTTGAGGAGTCTCTTGATGGATTTGATAAAGGGAAATTTGTTAAGTGACAATGAGATAGGTTCTAAGTCACGTAGTCTCCAAAAGGAATTAAACTGTAAAAGAAAAGATATTAAAAGCTTGGTCGATGAGTCTCCAATTAAAATGTTCAAGTGATAATTCATTCAGAGATTAAGCAACACAAAGCCTATGTCTTGAAGTCTCAAAACAATTTAGGGTTATACCAAAAGATTACGGGACTTGGTGAAAGATGTCAGATCAAAAGGAAATTAACGGTGATCACCTAGTCTCAGAATAAACCCGTAGTAAAGGAAATCTCTCAGCGACTTAGCTTTTCCACAGTCACGTGATTGCAAGAAAGTAGTTAGGATTTGAACTGAAGTTAATAATGTTTTGTGTCACCAAGTCTTGGAAAGTGATCTCAGCAACATGGAGATAAGTTGTAGTCACAAGGTTGCTAATAAGGAAAAGTGAAAGTTAAGCCATGGTAAAAGTTAATATAGCTTCTGAGGTGCCAAAGTTGAAAAGTCATCAGCCAATGAGGATTTGGAGAAGTTATGATAGCTTGGAAAGGTAGCTGAGATGTTTGAGGATTGCCAATCAGATTATAATTGACCTCTTGTCAAATTTAATAAGGATTTTCCATCAATTGTGCACTCATTTAAATTTGATTTCCTATCATAATCAGAGGCTATGGCTAGGAGAAAGCATTGATGTCATAGTAGGTTGAATTAAAGGCAAAAGTGATATGGATTACCCAATTATGAGCTGTGTACCTTGATCATTTTACCATAAATAGATGTCATTGTGCTTCATTTTCATTTACATTTCTTTCAGAATCTAGAAGAAAGAAAATACCAAGTTATCAATGTCTAAAAAAAAGAGAGTTGCCAGATTTTAAAAGGTCAAGCAATCAAGATTTCCAATTCAAAATTCAGGGAATTTTGGTTGGTTTTCAGAACCTTTGATTGTTTTCAGTGCATTATAGTTCAGAAGTAAGGGTTTCCAGTGAGAAGATTTGTTTCAATATCAGTCATCAATATCAGTCAAAAGGGTGTGATAAAATCAAGAAAACATGATGAGTAGAGCAATGAGTGTAGCTTCCACTAGTGGAAAAAGTGAAGAAATGGACGATGAGGCTAAGGGGAAAAGGAATTTCTCAGATGATTTTTTGACATTACTGCTAGGATCAACACAGAATAAGAATTTGAAGGATGATATCCTGAGTGATGACCTAGCCTATATCCGAGATGCCAAAACTCTAGGTTCATCATGTTACTCTCTCTTTAATTATTTTTATAAAATTTTTGATGAAGCTGTACTTGTGTCAAACCCTTGGCCATGTGGGTTAGATAAGTTAGTTGTGCCTAATGTATTCTTAGATATTGATCTTGTTCTAGCCTTAGAAAATAATTATGATGTGCTTTCTAAGACAATTAAGAGGAGTGATGGCTCTACACTAGTAGCCTTAAACAAAAATTCATTTATGAAAGCCTTCAACCTCTACTACCCTATGCCAATAGAGATTGGCCTTAAGAAACAAGAAGCTAGGTATGGAAAATAGGTTGGGGTGGTTAAAATTTTAATACAAAGGCATATTCCTAGATAGGTTTAGAATTATATTGCTCCCATGCAAGGACTTGCACCTTATTCTTATAAGTATTTGAATCATTATATCAAGTACATTGCTTTTGCACTCTGTAGAGTATTAGGGAGGAATGGGGGTAGAGAGAGGATCATTGCAGATATCCTGATGATTTTATTACACTTGCAGGATGTCCATGCTAGCACCACCTATGATTATATTCAGTATTTAATTGATAGAATGCATGAGGGATTTGTGGCCATCCAGAATAAAGAAAAGGATCCTAAGTTTTTGCATTACTCTATCTTGATGCATTTGATAATTTATTACAATTACCCTGTGATGGATTTTAATAATTTGAAACCACAAAGAGTTTACCAGGGTCATCCCAACCTTATTCAATTTTGGTTAAGGATTTGGAATTATACTGCTAAGGATTGTGAGTTGTGCATTTGAGAATTGGATAGTTTATCCATTACTGTAGTGTCTAGGAGTAAATAGAACCAGATTACTAACCAAAGTGCTGCAATTTTTGAGGCCTTGTGAGTATGTAGAAAAGTGGCCTAGAGATCACAACTGGGGTGATTTCTACTTGGAGAAGAATTTTACTATGATTAGAGCATATGGACGTTCTCGTCCACCAAACATACTTCCATTCCATGTTCCTATTAGAATTGCAACAATGGATTTTATATGGTAGCTCATGTTAACAGATAAGGAGCATTTGTCTCCTCATAGGAAAGGGACATTCACTCCTAGACAATTCAAAGTATATAAATTCACTATTGGCAAAAGATCCATAGATTTAATGAGCAATTGGCTAAGCCATTACATGATGAGTGTGGCATTGTATAGATACATTGATACATAGGGATTTGTTGAAAGTGCCAAGAAGCTTCTAATCCAAACCATTCCTTATTCTTATGAGCATGAACAATGCATGGAAGAAGATGTCATAAGGAACATTATTGAGGATGAAGAAGTGATTCGAAGAGATAATAAAATTAAAGAATTAATGGATTTGGAAAGGTAGGTAAAGAGGAAAGGATTGTCTTTTGGGGGGTTCTTCCCTGATCTACCTTATTTAGAGAGGCTACAGGCCATGATAAATTCTCATACCCTCCTGTGTAGTCAATTAGAGGATGCACTAGTAGTTCCAGAGAAGGGCCAAGTAGAGCACTCTGGATCATAATATGATGATGATAGTGATGAAGGATACCCCTTGCCCATTCCCCCTCTAGTCAATCAAGCAAGTGCAGAAGAACAAGTTGCTAAGGGATAAAATATTATTGACCTAACAGAGGTCCCAAAAATTGAGGTTACCAATGTGCCTCCTTTCAAAAACCAAAGAGTTTAACTTGGATGGAATTCCTAGGAAAAAACCTATGTGAGAAGAGAGAAGAAAAAAGATAAAGTCAATGCTCTTATTCCTAGAAACAAGCCATATGACCATCAGTTGAGAAAGGAGTTTAGAAAAGGCAAAAAGTTGTAACAGGATGAAGAGGAAAATGTTGAGTTACCTCTTAAAACATGTATTGATGAAAGGTTTATTCATCAACAACAATTCCTTGATGATGAAAATTTCATCAAAACAAAAGAATTCAAAGACCTCCTTAGGTGGAGAAAGCAACAACAAGTTGGAAACAACTACAGTTTGACAGAGGAGAGCCAGTAATAGCTGAAGCCTTACAGGCTATACAGGATTATGATCATGAAACAGAGAAAATTACTCCAGAGGAAGCAAGGAAACTAGTCAAAGCTAGTGGGATGTTACTTGTTGAAGGCTGGGATATAGCCTCAACATTTATAATTGATCAAATAAGGAAGCAACCTGACTTAAAACTATCATCAGAAGTGTAGGTTGGAGAACTGATCAGAGGATTTGGTTATAACCCAAATTACTAGGCTGCTACAATGTGGAGCCTAGCTCCTAAGGATAAAAAACCAGCCTTGTTAAATATTTAGGAAAGCATGGTGGGTAGTCAAATGGTATGGTCTGTTATTAACACAAATGACATGGAGATTTCACAGGTATTGTCACATTTTTCCCAATTGAATGTAGCTAAAACTGAACAACTATCACAAAGGTATGACACCCTGGTGGAAGAGACCAGTGCTATTGTAAAGGATAGGGAGCTATGTTACATTAAAATTCATTCTTTGGAAAAATAAATTATAGATTTGACTTAGTAATTGATGGAGAAACCTGAGGTTATTCCTGCATCACCAAAAGATGTTACACATGCAGAGGTCCAAATAGAGATAACAAGGGAGATTTCTGAAACAGAGAAATAGATCATGGAGCACAATGAGGTTGTCCTAGGATCATTAATGAGTATCTTTCAGCATAGGATTGATATATTCAAGGATAAAACTGATCTCATTTGAAATGCATATAATAAGCTTCCTATTTTGCATGCTAAGGTAACAAATTTTATTTCCATCTTAAACCCCTACTTTGGAACATTGTCTAGCAAGACTCAATTGTTTGAGAGGTTGGAATCTTTGTGACCACATAGGAAGGATCTTCCAGAGATAGTCACAGAGGTAGGTGAAGAAATTGAGAAATCAAATGTGACTTTGCCTTTCTTCATAGGCAAATTAAATCAAATCGAGGCTAGAATAAATCTCTTTGGATCAGATTTCAACAGATTCATTCCTCCGATCAAGGGAGAAGATAATGAGATAAAGGCCTTGGAGACTTGGAAAGTAGAGTTTGACAACAAAATGCCTAAGAAAGAGGCATTTATTACTGACAGTGCAGAGCTAGACATGGAATTTTATAATAAGATTTTGGATGAAGCCTTTAAGGATGAGACTGACATCAACAAATTTCTAACAGATGTCAAGAGAATAACAAATGCTCAATGGAACAAGAAATAAGCACAACTTGAGAGAATTAAGAGCTTTAATTATACTACTGAAGATGATGTAGCATCATGGGATGCACTGACAAAGTCTAAAAAGAAGAAAGTTGCTGTAGAGGACATTGATATCATTGATGAAGAGTAGAGAAACACTTGGCGCCTGCTCTTTGAGCACACGAAGGTTAGTTATCTTAAAGATAAGTGTAGGTAGCCTATAATGGTGGTCACTTAATCTCATTACAACTATCAGATGCTATCCTGAACACATATAGACAAAGGCGCCAAAGGTCACAAGAAGACAAAGAAGAAAATTAGATTTCATTCTTGTCCTTCCACCGCTTGGTTCATTCCTGTCTTTTGTCTTTTCTACATTTTAGGGTTAGGTCTTATAACCATCCGAAGCTTGTAGCATCCTTACTTTTGAAGGATTCCAAGATGGTTTAAGCCTATAAATAGATCATATTGTAATTTGTTGGAAAGATGATGAAATATAGTTGCAAGCCAGAATTCTAAATTTTGGTATGAGTTTTTTGAGCTTTTAGTCTGTATATGTACTGAAGCAGGAATATAAAAATAAAATATAGTGCAGCTCTTATTCTATATTGTTGTTGTCTCTTTACTTATTGTGTATGTTCTTTTATGTTTAAATTGTAAGGCACTTTAAACATATCAGTTACAAGGTAGTTGTCTAACTACTTGCAAGTTTCTTTTTAAGGAAAGGACTAAGTTTTGTGAGTAGTTTCAGGGAGTATAATAGTATTTGAGGATTTGATACAGAAGTGTGGGAGTAACAAGGTAGTTTGTAAGGAACTTTACTCGAGTTTCATATAGGTTGTAAGACATCCTATAGTATCTTTATTTATCTTTTTCTGTGGAATTGCATCTATTGACTCTATAGCTCAAGGATAAGGCACTGGTTTATAGTTGGCTAAGTAATTGATCATTATCCAACCAGTATTTTAATTTATCAACTCATTCACATTTAAAAATACATTCCATTCAAGTAATTGTGTTTAAGGAATACAATTCAATTTACTGATTCCTTTAAGAGAGAATCAAAATAGGTTATCCTTCCTGAGGTTCATAAGAACTAAAAAAAGAAGAAGGATGAGAATCCTTATTACCTTACTAATTGCTGTTGTCAAATTACTAGTATGTATAATTAAGCTTTCTATCAGGATATTCATAGTCATTTGCATAGTCATTTAATTTTTGATCCATTAAAAAGAATTCTAGCATTTTAGTAAGAAGATAATCCACTTAAAAGATATTGTCATTCAGTAATTATCCATATGTAATATCTGCCTAAGTTAGTGGATCTCAAAAAAGTAGGTAATAGTTTCCACAGATGTTATCTAATACCATCATCAATTAGCCTTTCTCTTGCATGAAATAGGAGTTTGCATTCAAGTATATAATTATACTGTCACATTAAGGTTGTGCTGCAAGAAAAAGTGCTAACAAAATGGCGACTCTGCTGGGGATAGAGATTATAAAGTCTTGATTAAAGTATTCAGAATCTAAGTTACAAAAGATAAATAAAATTTGCAGTTAAAGTTTCCCAAGTCATTCTAATAGTATTCAATATTCCCCAAGTTTGGGAGGTGACTCTAAAAAGTGAAATCTCTGTGATTAGTGGAAAAGCTAAAGATATATTTTCAAATATGAATACTAGGTCTAGAATGAGAAACAATACAGAAGTTGAGTTGGAAAGTGGGATTCCCACTACTTATAAAACTAGGATGTCTTGGAGATAGAAGAAAATTCAAGAAAGTATCAATGATTCTCCTCGAAGAAGTGAAGAGAATAGCACTAGAAGGAAAAACAATAACCAATCTAGTCAAGAAGAGAGTGCCTCAGAGTATTTAGAAGCCCAAAGTCTTGGACTAGACACCTAAGCAGTCACCAACACTTCTAGTGAGAGACAAGGAACATATACAATTAGTTCAGATTTTGAAGAAGTTTCTTCTGATGACCTTACAAAGGAAGAAAGAATCCTCATGAAGCAACTAGCCCTTATTTAAGAGATAAAAAGGGAAAAAAGAACATAAGAAGAAAAAACATGAGCAGAAAGATGTTCACAAATATAGGAAAAGAACCCTAAGAAATCAAGCTACAAAGAATATTGGGAGGTCTCGCAGAGACAAAGAGACTTCCAGCACCCACCAAAAGTTAGGTTGTCAAGAATTCAAAGATAAATGAAAGAGTAAAATTGCAGAAACAAAAGTTGAGAAGCCTAAAAATCAAAAGAATCTGACAGAGAAAATGTCTAAATTAGACATTGACCTTGAAAAAATTAAAAAAGAAAAAGAAACTATGGATAAGATGTTGGAAAAACCTGAAGAAGAAGATGCTACCATTGAAATGAAAAGAAAAATTGATTGATACAGAGCCCCCTACAACATCAAAAAATAAGGCTTCTTCTTTCAAGGACCATAGCAAATTCTTTTCTCCCAAGGAGAATGACAAATTTCAAAGGATGCCTCTTCCTACAGAAAGGTATAAGCAATTTTATTTCTTTGGAATTCTAGGTTATCCTAATGTAATACTAGAGGATATGGGAGAAAAGCTCCCAAAAGTTTCAGGTAATAATGTTGTCACCTATGAAGAACATTTAAGAAAATTATTTGATGTTATAGATGATTTAAATATCAATCATGAAGATGTTATTATGAAGCTATTTGTGCAATCTCTAGTAGAAGATGCTTTGGAATGGTTTAGGAGCTTATCTCATGGTTCTATAGGAATGATGGATGAATAGATTGGTATTTTCAAGGATCAATATGGTGACAAGACTAATGAAGGGTTTTTGATTAATGAATTTAACAACATAAGGAAGAACTCAAATGAAGAAGTAACAGAGTTCAATACAAAATTTTAGTGAGCTATGCATAAGTTGTTTGAAAAGATGAAGCTAGACCAAAAGGTATGTCTTTCTACCTATCTTAATGCCTTTGATTCAAAAATGGGCTATGCACTAAGGGATACAAATCCTATAAATTTAACAGAAGCCTATAAAATAGCTATGAACATAGAAATGAACAGAAGGATATCAAGGAAGTTGGGTAAAAGAGAATATCCACACTTTAATAGTAGTGGTCAAAAGGAACCTGAGTACAGAGAGTATAGGGCTCCACAAAATAATAATCCATCCTATAATAATAATTAAAATCCTCAAAATAGGATGAAAAACTACCCATATGGTACCCAATTTAAAGATGGTAAGCCTCTTCCTCCACCAAGAAAAGAGAAAACTGAGAATAGGACCCCTGATCCTTTACACAAGAATACTATTCACATGTGTAATGATGAATTCTGGTGTGAGGCCTGTGAGGAACCACACAATCCTGATTTTTGTGTTTCTTCTTTAGATTTAAAATCAAATGAGGAGCAAGATAAGGATGAATATGATACATGTGATTATAGCATGAATACTGCATATTCTTTTCATGACATGGATTTTGATGAAGAAATTGATAATCATGACATATATGGCTCACAAGGAAGAATTGAAATTCATTAGCAACAAGCCTTGTCAGATAGTGAAGAAGGAGAAAGGGATGACCACATAAGATGTTATGCCAAAAATATTCAGGAATCTCCAGTAGTGAGAAAATCCTCTGATGAGGAAAAAGCAAAAATCATTGTTGAATTGGTAAATAAAGCTAGAAATAGTTATCACCTAAGAAATAGAATGGTGGGTAATGCTGGTAGTCAACCATCAGACATCTTTATAAAAGAAAACAAAACATATGCCAAATATATACCTAAAAAGGATGGACCTAGGGAAAATGCAAATAGACCTAAGGTCAAGATAGTAAACAAAGCTAGTGAGAAAAAAGATGTACATGTGGAAAGGTTAAAGAGCCAAAGGAAAGTTCTTCTTCCCCTAAAGTGGAAAATAAGAAATCCAGGAGGGAAGAACCTTCTATGCATATTCAGGTAGAAGAGAATAATATTATTGTAGAAAATCCTAAAACTACTCATATAAAATATACTCCAGTAGATATGGGACAATGCTTATCTCAAATGAATGTGAAGGTCCCATTCCTTGAGATGATGATAATAAAAGAACATAAAGATAAAGTTCTGTTAGTCTTGAATTATGTGTCATTGATAAAACCTCAAAAAATAGAGCATATTGAGAAGAAACTCAACAACAAGAGAAAAGATCCAGAAGGGATGATTTTTGAGATCCCTCAAATCTACTTAAACAAAAACACTTTTGCAGGGGTAGTTGACCCCTTTTTCTTGACATTGGTTATAAATGGAAAGATGCTGAAAAACTTTATGATTGATTCAGGAGCATCAAATACAGTAATGCCTGTAGAAATTATGAGATCCATGGGTTTACAAGCAGACACTCCTCATGGGAGATGTCAAGCAATGGACTTAAGAGAAATCCTTGTTATAGGAACTACTGAAGCCCTACCATACAAATTAGCCATGTGTCTAGATACAATGTGTTGTTTGACTTTCAGTCACCCCTTTTTGGCATTATGGTCATGTCAAGTCAGTCTGTTCAGTCTGAGTCTAGGTCTAAGTCTTGTATAGGTAGGAAATATTTGCCAGGCTTCTCTTCCATTGCCTTTTTGTTCTAAGCCGGGTGGGATGTTTTCAAGGTCTCATTAATTGGGTAGGTTGTAGCACCCAATCTGGCAAAGATTATGATCTTTCAATTGATGATCTTTTCAGCAGATGGAATGATGTTTGGGATTCATAAGTTTCAGACATTCAAAAGAACTAAGAGAGATTCTTCATGTAATGGGATCAGCATTGAATCATTCAGGTTTCTACTTCATATCACCGTGTGAATAATCCATTTGTGGTAGAGAAATAAAGTTTGCAGTTGAATATATCAAGCTAGGTGCAGATCGAAGACTGGTATGGATCGATCCTACAGGTCTCAATGATCCTAATGCAACAAATGATGAGAAATTTGGTTAAGAGATGAGAGAGAGTGAGCTCGGCGGGATTTCAGAAATCACCTTCTCCGTGGCGGAATTCTGCCTTACTTGGTAATTTTTGGCAAAGAAGAACTTTGCCTTGTGCGGGTTTCGCACTCAGTTGGTAATTTTTCGCAAAAGGCAGAAGAGAAGAAAGAGCGCTATGGTGGACCCCACAACTGGTTTTCGAAGCACTTTTTCTATTTTCCAGGAAAGAAAGACACAAAGCGGAGAATTGGATTTCAGCTTCTCCGTGGCAGAATTCTACCTTAGTTGGTAATTTTTTGCAAAGGCAGAAAGGAAGAACTTTGCACTGCGCGGGTTTCACCCCTCTCAAGCGATTTTCCGCAAAGAAGGAATTTGCTCAGTGCAGGTTTCACACTCATCAAGTGGATCTCCACAAAGATAAATGATATTCTAAAAGGTTTAAAAAAGCATGTGCTAAAAGCACTGGGTGCTAAAGTTGACAGGCGAAAATACGTCCAGAGCCTTCTCCAAAGGCAGAAATCGCGCTCTCTCATACATTTTTTGCAAAGAAGGATTTTCATATATTGCGGGTTTTGCACCCTCTCGTACATTTTCCGCAGAGAAGTCCTTTTCCAATTTTCCGCAATGGAGAAGCAGATTTGTATTTTCCGCTGGGCGCATTCAGTTTGGGATTTTCTGCCAATTGCATTATGGAAATTGATTTCTTGTGAAATAACGACAGAAACCAGGCTGCATTTTCTTTAATACATCTAATAAAGGATGAATGGCAGTTGCGGATCATGTTAGCTACTATTTACATGTTGGTTAAGTCTGAACATAAGAAGTTATTCGACTCTGTGGCCCAATGGATTTAGCTCGATAAAACTAGTTGGAAATGAAGAGTCACTGATTCCATAGCGACTGTTCGAGTTCTCTGACTTGAAAAGTCTTTCTCTTTGTATTCTGTCTCTTTGTATTCCAAGAAGAGGGAAGGTCACTGGCTCTTAGAAACCTGATGTATTGTAAACTCTATAAATGCTAAAAAGAATTCAGTATACAGGGTCGGTAAACTTGTTAATGAAGCAGAAGTGATTCTATTTACAAAAGCTGAATTCGTGTTTGTTGTTCCACTTTAGTGAATCAGTTGCATGGTGAATAAAAAGAACAATTATAAGTGAAACTGCTTTTTCTTAATGAATGCCATTTCATATCAGAAATTGTGGTGTGATCAATTCTAGTTGGTCTCTCATTTGTAATTCTTCCTCTGTTCACTCTTTACTTTAGTTGCATTTCTG
>MU223843.1:919407-955911 GCA_018584345.1 Thuja plicata
AAGTTTGGTAAGACACTATTATCAAAGTTATTCATCTCAAATGAAATCAGTCTACCAATTAAACTATCAAGAGTAACTATATTGTTTGCTACTGCTCTCATTTCTTGAATGGTAGAAACTCTAATAGTATATATAGGCAGTAAGGTTCTTAAGATTTTACTTACCACTATCTCCTCTTCAAGTGTACCTCCAACTCCTCATATAGCATTGACTACTTCTTTGATTCTTGTGCTGTACTATGTGATGTTTTCTCCTTCTTTCATTCTGAGATCATCAAAATTTTGTCTAAGGCTTTTTGCCTTGGCTCTCAGAACATTTGTATCACCTCCATATACAAGCTTTTGTTTGTCCCACATCTTCTTTGCATTTTTGCAATCTTTGACATCTACAAATTCAACATCAGAGAGTGATGAAGAAATCTTTATGACCATGCAGTTGTGCTCATGTTTCTCTCTCAATTGATCTACTGTTAATGCTACTGTGGGAAATAAATATTCAGTATCTAGGAATTGAGTAACATCATTACCAATACCTGATAAGTGGAGTCTTATCATGTTTTTCCGTGATGCAAAGTTATCTTTGTTTAGCTTGGGCACATCTCATCTGTTCATCTTGTGATCTTTAGCTTAGGTCTTGAAACCTTCCTTTCTAAGCACACAATCTCTGATACCAATTTTTAGTTATAATTGAGAGGGGGGGGCGGTGAATCAGTGGCCTCAAAAATTTATCCTTCAAACTTAACCACCAATCTATAAATCTTAGATTATTATGTCCCTACAAGATGCATGCCATGAAATACTAATAATGATTAACTGTCTATCAATTTTCTCTGTCAATCCTCATTCTTTCTTGATTACCGATAATCAGTATAACTATTTATCGAAACTCAGTAAATAAGCAGAGTATACTGATCAATCCAGAGTTAGCTATGTAAGATGCACAATAGTAAATAAATGAATCATACACACATAACACATGAATTTTAACATGGAAACCCTATTAAGGGAAAAACCACTGGGACCAATACGCCAAATTTTCACTCTTCTAAAGTGAGCCCTATTAGGAGCCAACCCTGTTAAAGGTTATAAACACACTATCAAGTGCAACCTTGTTAGAGGATTTTACACATAGAGGTTTTCACTTAGTATCAGGCATCTATTGATACCATCCTTGAATCAGCCTCCTTCTTAGACTATCAATAGGTATCAGACAAAGTCCAATGCTACTTTCATGAATCAACCTTTTTGGCACTCCTTGAGATGTACGTCAATATATAGAAGACTGTTAATTCCTACTCGGTTAAGAGACTTGATGCTTCAATGGTTAAACTGAAACACTATGACTTGTTCATTTTGCAACTTGAATTACAGATTTTCAGATCTATTTAATTACATTACCTCTCTAACCAATGTATCAATTCAATCATTGTGCTCCACACTTTCTGCTTTGTCATGCTGTGCTCATTGTTTATCGATGTCTGCAGAATTCCTTAGCTCTTCCTTCAGCTTATTTGATCAGTACTACATGAAGTTGTTCTTCATCAATTTCTCTTTAGCATCCTCTTTCTATTCACTCCCCTTAAGCCCATTCATAAATTAACTAATCTTGTCTCTTATTTAAACATAATATTCATTGTTTCTTGGTTCTTGATGCTTAGCGTGATAAAAAATCCAGCCAGTTAGATTTAAAGCATAACTCCTGATTTGTCTTGTAGATATCTTCTTGCAAACTGTACAAATCAGCTTTAAATCAATCACTTATCTCTGGTCGAATAAAACAAAGTAGAAAACAAGTTAAGTCTATATTTACCTCTGTCACCTAGATATTTTGTCATTTTTTGAATTCTCTGTTCTGTCAGTCACCACTGTAGTTAGTCGTTAGTGACAACTGACTAATCTATCGGTGAGACTCCAGTTAGCTTCATGATCTCCATCCATCGAGCATCATTGGAATTTTAATCGTTGGGAAAATCTGTATCTTTGGTCATCAGGCACTTTGAGTCTTTAGCTCGTCGGGCAACCTTCTGACTTTTATCATCAAGCATTCTATGGTTTTTATTCATCAGGCAACACTATGCTTCTGATCATCGGGTATCACTGTGACTTTTCTTCTTTGCTTTGTTTGACGGTGGGCACTCCGTTGGTGTTGTTTTTCATTTAGTAAATACTTGACTTTTATGCATTGCTAGAAGCATAAATTTGGTTCCTTTGGTTCTCTGAAGTCTTTGGCATTATGTACATGACTGTAGAGATGATATCAAGTTGACATCAATGAAAATACAGTCCATTAGCTAATTTAATGACTTGCATTATCTTTCAACTTAATATTATCAAACATTCAATCAGTTACATGTCATCATAAAGGACATTCTTACCCAATCAGAAGTGAGTGGTAAGAGATGTAAGTGGATTAACTGGATTCAAGAATTTAACCTAGAAATCTACATTACAAAATTGGTAAGAGGTCAAGGTTTGGTGATGCTCATGATAGAGGAGAACTTGGATTTAGTACAATTAAATAATACAGAAATACATGATCAGACAATTACTAGTATAGAGAAACAACCATTTTATGCTAATATTGTATATTTCTTAAAAAATGCCAAGTGTCCTAATGCTATGATAGATAATCAAAAGAGAATTCTCTGATTACAGGCACAGAGATACACCTTAGTACAAGGAGATTTATACTGGAAGGATAGGATTGGTGTGTTACTGCTATGTCTAGATCAAAGCCAATCTGAGAAGATGTTAAAAGAAATGCATGCTGGGGTATGTGGAGGTCATTTTTTTGCCAAGACTACTGCCCAGAAGATTCTAAGAGCTAGATATTTTTGGCCCAGCCTATTGAAATATACCCATCTATATGTCAGGAGATGTGAGCCATGTCAGAGGTTGACAAATAAGTTAAAAATTTTAGGAGCTCTGTTACTAAATCCTGTAAGTGCTGAAGCCCCTTTTACTATGTGGGGGATTGATTTATAGGATAATTCTTAGAAAAATCTAGTGGAGGGCACAGTTGGATACTTGTAGCCACAGATTACTTTACAAAATGGATAGAAGTTGTACCTACAAAAAAGGCAACAATTAAGGTGGTTATTGAATTTTTAATAGAAAATATTTAACCAGATTTGGTGTCCTTGCCAAGCTAGTTATGGATAATGCCATGTATTTTAGATCTGATGAGATTATGGATTTTTGCAATGAATATGAGATAATTATTTCATATTCATCCCCATACCATCCTCAAGCAAATGGACAAGCTAAATCTAGTAACAAAATTATATTGAAAATTTTGAAGAAGACTCTTGAAAAGAACAAGAGAGCATGACATAAAAAACTAAAATTGGCAATGTGGGCTAACATGATAACAGTTAAAAAGGCTATAGGAAAATCAAAATATGAACTTGTATATGGTATGAAATCAAGACTGCCTGTTAATAATTTGTTGCTAGTATACCAGTTTATACAAGAAGAACAGTTAGAGCTTTCTGACAACATGCAAGATAGGATGATGCAGTTGACAGAGTTGAATGAAATCAGAAAGGATAGCCAAAAAGAGAACATAAAGTTATAGCAAAAGATGAAATATCTTTTTGAAAAAAGGGATAGCAATAGGAAATTCCAATCAGATGACCTTGTTTTGCAGTGGAATGTAAGAGAAAAAGATAAAGGAAAACACAAGAATTTTGAGTCATTATGGTTTGGACCTTTTGTTATTTCACAAAGCTTTGGTAAAGATTCTTATCTTTTGAAGAATATGGATGGAGAAGAGTTTGATTTTTCTGTGCATGGGCAATTTCTGAAACCTTTTTTCAATTGAAAATAAAATTTTCATGCACAGGTATGTATTATATGTATCATAGCTTCCTTTCAGTAGTGTGTTTCCCTTTAGCAATAGGTTAATCAACATCAAATAAAATGGTCTGAAACTAGAGATCTATGGTTATTGACATAAACATGTGTTTAATCATCCTTAGATAGAGCTACTATTGGTTGTATTTCTAGTTGTAGTTTGCCCTATAAAATTTTAAAGTTTCCTGTCACCCCTATGCTCAGAAAGTTAAAAGTCATAGTCAAAATTGCTTATATACCTCTACAAATAAATGTTTTAGCTCAAAACCTAGTTGAAAATGCTAAAAAAACTAAGCCCTAGGGTTATTTCTATTTGAAAATTTCAAAAGGCCCTAATTTCTTAGTTGAGAGTCTATTTTGAAGTTACTTTTTCACACTTAAGTCCTGAGAATAGGTCATGTGCTTTTATGTTTGTCTCTTAGTCTCTTGATGTTATGAGAATATTCCATATGGTTATGAGACTTAGTGAATTGCCTTTGTCACACTATCTCTTAATGAAAAGGAATATGCTCCAATGATTAAGAGACTTGGCATAGATCATCCATCTAATGAAAGATCTAATAGTGGTCAGGATATCTCCTAATAAACTCTACGATTAGTAAATCATTCAATGACATTGAGTTTTCCTTGGTCACTAGGTCTCTTAAACAAGCTAGGGTTAAAGATGGTTCAAAATAAATGTATTCGCTAGGTCTCAGAATAAAATATGAGTTAAGAAAAATGTCGTGAGACTTGGAGACAACCGTTAGATCAAGGTAAGATCCTATTGAAGGGACTTTGTGACCGGGTCTGCCAACAGATGTAAGTTGTCACCGGGTAGCGGGGTACCAACCAACTTTGCCTGTAAAGGTTGTCTGAGGAAATGAGATTCCCCAGGCCTCCAAGCACGAGAGTTGGGTCTTGACAGTGCGGGGCTCAGTTGGGAGATGTGACTGTTTTTCGATGAGGATAGCTGGTTATCTTCAACGCGTCAACTCTGGGGATTCAAGTGAGAGGGGTTTTCTCTAAGCATGCTTTTACTTAACAAATAAACTTAGAAAAGATCTTGCAGAGTTAGAAAGATTTCATCTACCTACAGTTATGCTAAACATTCAAAACATCAATAATGCTCTAACATACTACACTAAATACTGAAGAAATATGCAACCATCAGCTTATATTTTATCAGTAGCAAAGAAAGGAGGTTGTTAATCTACTTTAAGCATTAGAGCAAAGGACACAAAGAACATAAAGCATAAAATACCGTCGACCCAGAAGATAGAGTGCCAAAAACATCATTGAGAGAACCCTTTCTTCTTCATTAACATCCTTCCAGCAAGCACTACATGCCTCATAAATACGAAAGAGGTGCCCTATCTCCGATGCGCTAGGTGTATCTCTGAAGTGGCACCTTGGGAAGACCATCTATCAGAAACCTCCCATCGAGCTGACGTGCCTTGTTGTAGTTTCCTATCTTCTGACAACCTTTATTATTGTCCTAAAAGTGACCGATCGGCATTGGGAACTGAGACACGGGTCACTTGAAGAATTCAAAAATGTGGGACCCAGAACTCTGGGATCTGGGAACTTGTGCTCCAAAAGAATAAAGCATACAAAATATGGCGTCGGACTGGATTCTACCAGATCCGGAGAAGTTTATTGACTTATATTTTCTCCCAAGCCTCTAACACTTAGCTAATGCTCTCCTCATCTATGCTCCAGATGCTACTCCATTTGCTACGAACGGCCTCCATTGCCTCCTCAACCTCTCTGGCCCCGTTCTAGAATTCGTTCACCATCTTGATGGTGTCATGCTACCGAATCATAGTCTTTGACAACCAGGATAACCTGCCTTGATCAAAATCTCCACCTGGTGGATACAGGGATTCCATCCTCTCGGTGAACTTACTGAGGACATAGTCCTCTGAGGTACATATTCCCGTGGTGAAGGGATCAACTTGCGATACCCCGACCATGAATATTTTTAATAAATCCAAGGGATATTGGGTAGTAGTCAATTTCTCTTTTAAGGTCTTAACCAGTTCCTTGCAAACCTTAATTTTGAGGGCAAGTCTGGAGTACTGGATTCTCCCAAAATGCCAGATTCTGTGGCAACCTCTTTGCCAATGTTGCGGATATTCTCCAACCTGACCTTCCATTTTTCATATTTCTCTAAGTCTAACTCCCATACCTGAGCAGAGATTCTTGCGTGGCTAAGGGTGAGATCTACCCTAAAAAAGTCTAGGAGGGATGCTGCCAAAAATTCTCTCATCACTATTATTTGCTTGGCTACCCACCCGTCCACTTCTTGCGCCTTTTTCTTCATCATGCGCAGTGAGTCCATGTCACCCTGTGCAAGTAGAAATATGAAAGAAGGGGTTCTGGGGTGGACTTCAGCCAAGGGCCGTGTTAGTTCTGTCAGAAGTGCGAGGAGATTTGCATGTCTCTCTTTCCTCCTATAGCTTCTGCCCCTATTTTACATACTGGGCCTCTATAGCCTTGGTAGCTTCTTTGAGCAAGTCAAGTTCTCCCTACTTGTCCCTTTTCCCCAGCTCGACCTTTGTTATACTATAGTCTTCAGGCCTTGCGGCTGCTGCATCTTTATTTTCTAGGGGTGTTGCAATGACCACAACTGTACTGCCTGCTGGGTTGGTCCAGAGAGTATGGACCACCTATGCCCTCTTGGGCTTCTTTGTTTCGGCATTTTTGGAAATCATTTTGGCCAATGACAAGGGAGCGCCTGTAGGCATTGCTGGAGCCTTTATTTTCTTTGTTTCCACCAGCCATTGGGGCGGCTGGGGTAACCTTGCTGCGAATTCCTACTTACTAGGAATCACTTTTGAATCTGGTGGTGCATTCCTTGAGTTTATATTTTCTTCTGGCTCCTTTTCTTGTTCTTGTTCTGGTCCCTTTCTTGCTTCCTGCTCTCTTTATGTTTCCTGTTCTCCAGAACCCTCTATATTTTCTGCCATGCTGGCATCTTCTGCAAAATTATCTAGGATCTTTTCTCTGGTTTCCATGTTTGTATTCTCAGGGACTTCATCTTCCCTAGTGGTATTGACAGCTTCTTCATTCTCCTTTTCTGGGACCTCCTAGTCCATCGGCTGCTGCTGTTCTTAGGCCCTATTGGTGTCATTTATATCAAAATTTTCTTCCTCCATTGGGACATCCTCTGGAGGTGGATGGGGTTGCTGGCCAAAGTTTAACAAGGTGGCAGCTGTTACGACCTCAGTGAAGGTGCTTTGGGGCGCTTGGCCACCCAAAGTCTCCAAAGGCACTTGGAGTGTGATGGTCGGAGGTATAGTTGTTTCTTGGGGTCTATGTTCTCCACCCACCAGGGGTTCATCTCTAGGTTGCCTTGGCATATCTATGGTCCTTTGGACCTTTGGTTCTTCCTATTTGGGCTCAGTATTTTCCTCTTGAGCCTCTTGCTCTGATACGTCCTTTTCTATGGGGAGTTCTTCTTCTGCAGGGGCCTCCTTTTCTTGAGCCTCGATTTCTTTCACTATAGTATCAATGCCTTGCTGGATCTCCAGAAGCTCATCTGCCGAGAATGTGTCATCAAAATTGTCGTGCGGCAGAGAGGAGTCTGAGATATCCTTAGGTTCAAGAGAATATGAACTTACATCCACCAGGGGCTTCTCGGGCATACCAAGGGTGACACTTGGTGTCGGGGTCAGCTATTTTATTTCTCCTGGTTAGAGAAGCCCCAGCGTCCAAAATGCTGGAAGACTCTACCTCAGAAAAAGTCTACCTATTCATCATCGCTACCAATGAAGGGGGTCCTGTTGAGTGAGTAGATGCCACTGGGGTAATTGGGAGGCTGACAGCCACCTGCATGCTGATTTTTTGACTGGCCAACTTTGTCACCTCCATCTGATCATGTAGTTTTTCCATTAGGAGTGTGGGGATGTAAGGGGATGCCTTGGGCACTAGGATTCCCTCCTTTTCCTTTCCTTTAATCACACTTTCTTTAGTGGGCACGATAGATGAAGAAGGTCCAATGCCAGCTAAAGAAGGGATGGTCTTCTTGACCGCTATTTTCTTCCGGGTGCTTTTGGGGCACACACGGGAAAAATATTTGTGGCTTGCTTCTATGATGGGGCGGCATACCCCTTCAATTGTCAAATCCTCTGGAGTGGCCCAATCCACTGGAGGGAGGTCCAATTTGTCCAGCCCCTGTCCTTTGTACAGTGGATCTTCCAGTGGTCTACCGCCATTGAAACCCTTCGGGAAAGTCCAAAGGTCTAGCACCTCCATGAGTCCTTTGCTCATTCTTGTATATTACCGGGCCCTGAGATCAATGTTGTCCTGGCAATCCGCCCAAAATTCTTCAATGTCTTCTTCGTGCGGGGGGGATGCGCTAGGTAATGTGACGATAATCTTACCGCGGGGATCATAGTTCTTCAGGGTGTGGTTGAATTCAACCAGCCCCAATCCTTTTAACTCATTATTTGCCTCCTAGGCCGTGGCAAGGCTACATGTATAATCCCTACAAGAGAAGGGGAATGGGACATTAATGACCTTCTTCACTATGAAGAGGGCGTGCAGATCCATCATCTGCCTGCAGAATTATAAAAGAATAATCCTTTCCCCACAATACTGGGGAAGGAGGTAGGGCTTACAGTTGAAGCCAGTCACCCTGATGTATGTATGGCATTGGAATTGAATAAAATATTAGACATAAGAATTGACCAATGTCATTTCCGCCTATGAGAGGTGGTACCCAAAATCTTGGGTAAGTGTAAGAATGTTGTGGTAAATGAAGGTGTCATTTACCCAGCAGAAGTTCTCGAAGCTGAGCTCCCAATGTAACTAGGGATGATGATCCTAAGGTGTAACTAGTCCTAGGCAATTCTTGAGTTCTCCAATTATTCCTAGGCCCTGAAAAGCTAGCCTTTGTTGTGCCAATGCCCACAACACATATGAAGTCATAAAGAATTCTGAATTCTGGGCGACGGTCTTCATCTGTGTATCTACATGATTGGATATAATTGCCGCCCAGTTGAAAGTCCTGTTGTGCGTTGTTATGCAGTATAGGAAATAATACATCAATGCCAAGAATTCTCAGGTGTGGGGCCATCTGAAGTTTCTGCATAAAAATATTATGCCCTCTTGAATGGGCTCCTTGAAATCCCCACGAGGAATTTCCAATTTCATCATTTTATAGTCTCGCTTTGGAGACTTCAACCAGTGATTATTGAGGTGTTGCCGGGAAATGGTCTCGACCTCAATGAATTCCTTGTGTGAGGTGGCCCTGGTGATGACAGTGGACCCTTTGAACTATGGAATTCCCAACCTGAAAACAAAGGTGGGGGAATCCAATGTGACGATGGTGGTGGGATATTACAACGGTCGGGGATCTGGAAGTAAAACTGTATGAGTGGCCGCATTGTACAATGCCACCAACTACTAGATAAGCTCAGGTGATTGCATCAAGCATGGAAAGTTTGCAGCCTTGATGATGCTAGAGGAAGCTAGGCAAGTGGCAATGTTATCCCCCTGTTCCTTTAACCTATAAGTGGTCTGTATCAGACCCTGTAATGGGCCCAACTCCCGGGGTCCGGATTTGTTATTTCATGAACTTTGGAGTCTATCTTGGACCCCGCAACACCTCCATCTTTTAGATACTTGGAGGTTAACGGTAGCTTCACCAACATTCTTTTCAGCTTTGATTTTGTGGCTGCCCGGGTAGAGGTGGTTGGTAGTTCTGAACTATCAGGAGGTGCAAAGTTGTCAGACATTTTGAATTAGCTTATCAACAACCTGCAAGACCAGAAAACTGTTAGGACACATAAATATGAATTAAGACTCTGAGAAATTCTATACCAGCCTGCACCTGTCAAAAAAAAGTTAGCATTTATATCAAAAGTTCTGGAGTATTTAAAAATGAACATAGCTTAAGCATTCCAGAGTATGCAGACACGGTGATGAAAAAAGATAGGAGACAAGATCCTGCCGGGAGTCTGGAGTCTGGAGAAACTAGCCGTTGCCGATGAGGTTGGCAACAAAGCTGTACACTAGTTGTCATGTGCTAGCACGTGGGAAAGTGGTAGGCAGGGTAAAGGTAGTTATGGAATTGATTAGGAAAAATGGGCTGACACGGGGCAAAAATGAATTCCATATTGGATGCATTTTAAATGCCATACATGGGGAGTTAATCCTGCCATTAATATGATGAGATAGAGGAGAGAGAAAGCCACCATGGCTCAAACCAATGAGGTGCTAAGTTCGAACCATGGTGACTCTGTCTCGATGAGCTGTCTCTTGTCAGTTTAAAATTCATGACAGAGCACGAAGAACTCGACACTCTAAAGGATATACACATCACACATATACAACATATACACAAGATGTAGAAGAGAACTGAAGCGTATATACATAAGATTATAGAAAATATACACCATATACACCAAAAATGAAATGCAGAGCAACTACCTAACAGGAGAGCATAGAAAATGTACATAGTATACACTATCCTACACCTACACAGAGGGTGGACCACCCTCTACCAGAGCTGACCTGCCAACGAGTGGCGAACCAGATGACAAAGACACAAAGCATAAATAGAAAAAAATGAAGCAAAAACAAAAAGGAAACACAAAAACACGTAATAAAAGAAAAAAACAAAGGAAAGAACCAGAAACACCAACCTGGAATCCAAAGAATGGCGAAGGGAAGAAACACTAGACCGCTCTACAACAACTTTTGCCTCCAATGCCAAGAACAGCTACTAAAAATCAAATCATTGTTACCCATTAAGATCAGAGAAGCTTGCACTTAATTCACATTCAAATTGCCTATGAATCACTCTGAAAAATCTAAGTGTTTTAATCACTGTAACTGTGAAAATGACAAGTAAATATTATTTATACCTAAGGTAAAAGCAAGTTACCTTCCCTCTGCAAACTTCAGAACAAGTGAACCTCCAGACTTTGGGCCCGGGGATTCTAAACAACCATGTCTTCTTACGAGGAGACATCACATCAAAGAATCCTAGAGTCTAGAATCCAGCTTCTGGAAAGGAAATGACCAACTTTGGGATTGGGTTCCAGAGACATGAAGGACAAAAACACCAAACAAAACCAACATAGTGAGAAAGAAAACCTAGAGAAGGAAACAAAAGAAGCAAAGGCAAAGAAAACAAGACAAGAGCCAAAAGCAAAAAAAAAAGAAAAACCAAATGGGGACCCAACATTTTGCACACAAAATGTAGGGACAAGGATGCAGGGCATAACATATGGCGACTATCTGGGATGAATGCCTTAGCGCATTTGAGAACCATAGAATCTTTGGTTAGCAAAACTGGAATAAATCATTACTCAAAGTATCTTGCTTGCGAGGTGTGAAACGTCTGAGAAAATATGGCCATACGTGATTCAATCCGTGATCCTTTCATCAGTTGTGAAGTATGTGATTTGGAAGGAAGTCAAGCCGATGACCTTTGGGAGAAGCAGAGAAGGAGCACTAAGTGTATTAAATGCAAAGTCATCAATTTTGTGCATTTCTCTCAGATACCAGAGTCTCGTCCCATTTTTCCTTTTGTTATTTTATTCTCTTCTGGGTGGGAGGGTGGTACTTCTTTCACCGTTAAGCTTAAGCTTAGCTAAATTAAATGGCGGTACTTCTTTCACCCTTCCACCCACCTTAATTTTTTGAATGAGGAAGGAAAACTCCATACCCAAAAATAATCTTTAAAAGTTCAGACTTGGGTCAATTAACCAGTGCGATTGATCTACCCTCGGTGTGTCTAATTACTTGTTCCTTTAGAATTTTGATTTAATTGATTACTGGACTTTTGGGGATAAATATGATGAAGATTACTCATAATTTGCTACCAAACTTGAAAAATAACTCCAGAGACTGGACCAATTCCACCATGCTAACAATAGAGTCCAAGTTTACCATAGTGCCAAAGGCACCATCCCGGAGACCAGATGTTATGCTAATCATACCAACCTATAAGAGGGGGGGAAAAATACTGAAAACCAAAAAAAAAAGCACAAAACAAAACAAAAAATGAAACCAAAGAGAAGGGGTGGTCTCGGAGGACAGCCAACAAAACTATTTACAAGGCAAGGCACCCCCAAATGGGGACGCCGGGAAAGAAATATTTACAAGAAAGAAAATTTACATAAAATACAACTCTAGGCAAACCAACCTGATTCAAAGTAATGTTTGAGGAACTGTCCATTGACAGGAAATGGGATAGGATCTCCAATCATGGTATTGAGGTGATAGGTATTTTCCTTGTAGATCTCTGAGATTAGGTATGGTCCAAGCCAGAGCCATTGGAACTTGGTGTTCTTTCCTTTTTTTTCTCAGGCCTTGTCCCACAAAAGGACTAAGTCTGAAATCTAAAAGGCCTTGTATTGGGCTCTACGGTAAAACCATAATTTTACTACTATTTGGTGATGCGTGAAATGTTCAAGGGCTACGTCTTGTTTCTCTTCCATACGCACTAGATTCAGGAGCTGAACCTCCACAATATTATCCCAGCTGCTGAATTCCTGCATAAATTGTAAAACTGGGATTTGTAAGTTAATTGGGAACACTAGGTTCTGGCTGTAAACCAGATGGAATGGGGACATTCCCAGGGTGGCCTTAATTTGAATGCAATCTGCCCAGAGGGAAAATCTTAGCTTTTGGTGCCAATCCCAGGGATTATGTTCTAGCAGGTGTTTGATCACTTCAAGCAAATTTTTACTTGTTGATTCAGCAACACCATTCCCCTAGGGGTAATAGTTGCTGGAAAAATTTAGAGTGGTCTTCTGGTTGTAGGTCCATTCAAGTAGTTGCACTAAAGAAAATCCTGGACCATTGTCACACACTATAGTGAAGGGCATTCTGAATCTTGTGACGATGTTTTCTTCCAAGAATTTGATAACCACGTCTGCCGTGTTATTTTTGAAAGGTATGGCTTCAGACCACTAGGTGTAGTAATCAATTGCGGTTAGGATGTATCAGTGGTTGGTAGATGAATTTGGGTTGATTTTCCTGATAAAGTCAAATGCCCATTGGGAAAAAGGCCTAGCCTCGAAGACTGGTTGCAAAGGCATAGCCGGGTTACGCTCACGATGTGCCACTGTTTGGCAAGTATGGCACTTCCGGACGTGAGTGTAGACATCTTTAAATATGTAGGGCCAATAATATCCAGCCTGAAGGATTTGATGGGTGGTGGCATCGGCTAAGCCATGCCCAGTCCCAAACTGCCTATGGAATTCTTCAATGATTTTTGCAACTTGGTCCCCGTCGATGCACCGAAGGTACACTCCCTCATAATTCCTACGATAAAGCGTGGAGTTTTTGATCATGAAGTGGGTGCTTTTCATCTGCATGGTGCAAAATTTGTTTGGAGGCAACCCCTCTAAGCATCTATTGTTTAACAATAGGTACACCAGATCAGTGTACCACGGGTCTCGAGTGATAGACTCCACGGTATATGTTTGACATTCTATGTGGGGAGTCTCTTCTGCCATCACTTGACTTAGTCCCTGGCCTCAGACTATATTTATGGGTTACATTTCTAAGTCATGTTCTTGGAGGATGGTCATCCATTTCCCCCATCTTTCACCCAATTCACTCTGCATTAGCAGAGATTTCACAGCCTGGTCCGTGATGATAGCATGCACCTTGCTCCGGAGAATGTAATGCCAGAATTTCTTCACGGTGCAAACAAGAGCAAAGGCCTACTTTTCTAATGATGAATACCAGACTTCAGCATTCTTAAAGGGGGAGCTCATGAAAGCTATTGGTCATTCTTCCACTTTGGCCTTTTGGGTCAATACGGCCGTGACAGAATGCAATGAAGCAAAGGAGTAAATATAAAATGGGAGGGAGTAGTCTGGGATGGCCAAACCTGGTGCCTTTTTTATCGTCTATTTAACTTGGGTGAATGCCTACTTTTCCTTAGGACTCCACTCAATTTTGGTATCTTTCATCATCATTTCATTGAGTGGCTTTACGATTATGGTGAATCAAGTGATGAACCGCCAAACAAAGTTTATCTTTCTGAAGAACGATTGCATCTCTTTCTTGCTACCAGGCATTTGCAGGTTTAGCAGCACTTCAAATCTCTCTGGGTCAATGGATATACCCTTCTTGGAGACAATATTCCCAAGTAAATTCCCTTCAGTGACCCCAAATATGTACTTCTTAGGGTTGAGGGATATTCCATACCAGTGACATCTCTTGCAGATCTGGGCAAGGTGGGCGGAATGGTCACGCCTATCCTGGGAAAAGATGGTCAAATAATCTATATAGCTGATTATGCACTGGTTCACAAGGCCCTTGAATGCAATGTCCGTGACCTTTTGAAATGTGGCCCCTACGTTAATCAAGCCAAAGGACATTCTCTGATATGCAAATGTCCCCCACTTGGTGGTGAATGTCGTTTTGTCTCTATATTCAAACTTAACCATAACTTGGTTGTAGCTAGAGTATCCATCCAAGAAAGACATCATTTGGGATCCATTCACTATCTGCAACACCTCATCCAACAAGGGGAGAGGGTGATTATCTTTCTTGGAGGCTCTAATCAAATTTTAGAAATCCACGCAAAGGAAAATTTCACCGCTCTTCTTTCTCACAGGGACTAAGTTGGACACCCACGTAGTGTGCCAGATTGGAAATATTATCTAGGTTGACAATATTTTTTCCACCTCTTGATGAATCAGAGGCTTGATCAGTGGGTTGACTAGCCATTTCTTTTGCCAGAAAGTATTAGCATCAGGTTTCAGTGGGATGGTATGAGTCATAATGGATGTGTCATATGTTTTCAAATCCTCATACCCCCACACAATCATGTCTATGTATTCTCAGAGAGCCATGAGAATCTTCTCATTCTCCTCAGAGGAGCAGGAGGTACCAGTGTGTATCATCTTTTCTTCATTGGACTGGCCAATGTTCACTTTCTCAAATCTTCCTCCCTCAGAGGAGGATGATATCTTTTCCTGGCCTCGAGGGTCCGAGTCAAATATTTGTTCATGATCCCATCATCTTCATCACACTATCCAGTGTCATCATGGTCTTGTTCCTCCACTATCTGGTCTTCAAAAATGCCAACATTGGCCATGAAGGCAAGGATATGTTGATCGTCCTCAAAAACCTGAAACTGGGTGACATTATCTGGAATGGATGGGGTGGGGATCATCTCAACAGAAAATCTCTGGAGTCATGAGCTGGCCATGGGTTCAAGTGTACTGGCATAAACAACGAGGGCATCTAGGACATAATTCCATCACCGGGGAATGAGATCAATGTCAAAGGCTTCAAAATCTTCAATAAGACTCCATGCCTGATTGTGGTATGTAGCTAGCCTCTTGTCATGACATGTGTATTGACTCTAGAATTGTTTGACAATCAACTCTTAATCACCCAGGGCCTGAAGGTGGGTGATTCCTTTCCTTAATATGAATAGGAGTCTAAGGACTAAGGCCTTGTACTCCATAATGTTGTTTGTGTAGATGAACTGCAGCCTGTAGGATGTGAGGAAGGATTTCCCTCATGGGTTGATTAATTCTACTCCAGCCCCACAGCCTTGCTTGGATAGGGACCCATCAAACCTAAGTGTCCACAAATCATCACTTGTCATCTAGAGCTTGGGAGATGGAGTAGTCTTTGGATTGGGGGACTTAGGAGGAGTGTCCTCCCACAGTGATGGTGTGGGGGTGAGGTCTTCTTCTGGAGGAGTTCAGGATTGAGATCCCTGGAGAGATGGCACTGAAGAAGTGCTTCCAATAGGGATATTGGGCTCTAGGGAATCATGTTCATGCTTTTTTTTTTGGAGGGCATCAATGTACCAGGTAGCAATGGAAAGACAAGCCTCACACTCTAGCTCTGAATGTTTCTAATAATGTACCTAGCACCAAGTGCCAGATAAGAGTGTAGTGGGGGTCGCTGTGGTACCCTAAGAGTGAACCTCAACCCTTAACTTTTCTTCTAGGTCTTGGGTTCTCTGAAGAACTATGGGATCCTCTCCCAGGGTGAAATTGAATGTTAAGATTTCAATGGGTTGGTACACCCCAGGGGAAGTCTTAGAGAATAAGACCTCATTAACCGTCCCAACTTTGGTAAGGACTTGCTTCATCCGGGGCTCACTTTCAACATGGATCTTGTTTGATTCTCCTTCCTAGGGGAGCCATAAGTGGGAAAAGTCAGTCAAAAAGTATCCATTCAAGGACTTAGACCAATTCTAACTTAATAACATCCCATAAGTCTCTGAGAATGCCACCACTTGGATATCAATTATGCTGGCTATTCTAAGTCCTGGATGAGCTATATCCAGACATTCTTCAATTCACCCACCATTTTCATAGCAGTTTTATCCAACTGGATTACTGCACCATTAGATGGGGTGGGTCAAAATTTGAGCTTCTAGCCTATGGATATTGGCATGATGTTGCCCAAAGCTTTTGAATCTACTAGGCAGTTGTATATGTTTTTGCCTTGTATGTTTAGGCCTAGTAGGAATGGAGGATCTTCATTATTTCCCTGAAAGATGGCCGCGTTGGCATCCTCAAAAGAGACAGTCTTTGGTGGGTGACTGACAACTTTCAGGTTTCCCAAGAGCTTTAGAAGAGACTTCTTCTACTAAGGACAGTTTAGTAAAACCTCCATCAAGGTCATGGAGGTGGTAGTTTGTTCTAACGCCTTTGTGATGTCAAACCTTCCTCCTGGGAACTGGTGGTTTCCCTGAGCTGGGTTTTTTGCTTGGTTAGAGCTAGAACCCTTTGGAGGGATAGGCTGGTCAGTCATATTGTCCCCGAGAGGAGTGTCCTTGGGAGGTTTCCACATATAAAATGGTCCTTTAATAGCCTGGCTTCGAGTGTTTTAAGGAGCCCATGGGTTAGTCAAGGCATTGGCGTCAAAGGCCAGAATTGATTAATCAAAGAATCCTTGCAATTTGGATTCTTCTTCGTCTTCTCCGGTTGATCTAAAGAAGATGGTCTCACAGGTGAATGCACCATGAGTTAGCTCTTGCATAGGAGGTTCTAGGGGAGTAGGGTCAAATTCTTGTTTCTTGTCCAACTGGGAGACCATGATGACCTTTTCCAGCGTGGCACAGTTTACCTCATTGTGGGAGCCTGTGTCATGCAATCTACACCAATTTGTCATGGGCTGGAAGTTTGTGACTGGCATAAATTGGGATGGTCTAGCGCCATTCTAATTGGCATATTGGTTTGGGGGTGGACCTCCAGTGTTTGTGTTGTTGTTCCATTGCTTTTGGTTGGGTCGAGGCCCGTTGTTGAAATTTCTTCCCTTGGCATTGTTGTTTCGTTGGCCGGAGAAAATATTCCCTCTTTGGGAATTGGAGTTTTGGGGTGCATAAGACCCCACTTTTAGTTGACGCATGTCCATAGTCAGGGTGGACAACATTTTCCAGAGGGACCCAACCTCGATGGTCAACTGAGTGTTTATGTCACAATGTGACGGTTGTTGTTGTTGGTTCCCTGGGAAGGTAGTAGCATTTTCTGGAGTTGAGAGTGGTATTCCTCTAGACATGGATGACTGAAAGAAGGGTGCTCTGGGTGGTTGTGTCTATGGTTGTTGTGTCTATGATGACTGGTTCCAAGAGAAAGATTCCAGACCCGGTATTGTTTGAGTCTGCGATGGATATATGTACTGTGCCTGCTGGTCAATTGGCGGTGGTGGGGGAATTATGGCCATCACAGGGGCACCCATTACCAAATTAGGGTTATATCCCTTGACATAAGGAGTTCCACCAGGGATCATGTTAAATGGGGTGCTCTACCCATTCCTGCCCAGGGATTTGTTGAGGCCGCGGGACAACTCCAAGGCTAGGTTGTAGACTTTTGCCAAAGTATTCTGGTCGCCTGGTATGTTAGCTCTCCAAAGGAGAGTGGCAACAAAGGAATCCATCATGTTGAGATAGGTCTATATAGTCACTTTCGCAGATGGGATGAAGGGACTCGTGCACTGCTTCAAGGTGCGTAGGAACCGGTGATTGAATGCTGTGAGGGGTTCATTTGGTTACTTCCTAATGGAAATGAATTGGCTGTGGGACCAAGCTGGGTCCACATGTACATGGAAGGCAGCCAGGAAGGCATCTTCGATGTCCTGCCAACTGTTAATGGAGTTGGCGGGAAGATTGAGGTACCAGTTCAATTCATTCTATCCCAGGGACATAGGGAACATCTAGGTCACAATATCTTGATGTTAGATACAGTGTCGGTTCATGGCATCTTTGTATGCCTACAGACGCTCTTCTACAGTTTGTGAGCCTAAGTGCTCATATCAGGGACAAATCTTTTTGGGGTGCGGGGGTAAATCATTGGCTGCACCCAAAAAAGTTCCCATTGGAGACTTTATATTTCCAAAATAAGAAGCCATTGGGGGAGTTGAATTTTGAGTAGGTTGAATGCTGATTCATGGGATTGTCTAGGAAGTTTGGATATTCTATGGTATGCTAGACCCCCAGAATATGATGGCTGGTTTAACTTTTGGGGTCCATTTCTTTCGAGCAGACGGCTCGAGTTCAACAAACCTTCCAGGGTTTGGGGCTAATCTAAGGACTCTTTCAAATCTTCCTGGGGAGAAAGACCCAATCCCACTGAAGGCTTGACTGATAAAACTATAGCTTGGGGAACCCTTAGGTGATGTAAAATCAGAATCCTGAGAGGGGGACGAGTTCATGCCCTCATTCTAGCACCACTTTCTATTGATGGGACTTTGTGACCGGGTCTGCCAATAGATGTAAGTTGTCACCGGGTGCCGAGGTACCAGCCAAATTTTCCTGTAAAGGTTGTCCAGGGAAATGGGATTCTCCAGGCCTCCAAGCATGTGAGAGTCAAGTCTCGACACTACGAGGCTCAGTTGGGAGATGTGACTATTTTTTGAGGGGGATAGATGGTTATCTTAAACTCATCAACTCTGGGGATTCAGGTGAGTGGGGTTTTCTCCAAGTAAGCTTTTACTTAACAAATAAACTTAGAAAAGATCTTGCAGAGTTAGAAATATTTCATCTACCTACAGTTATGCTAAACATTCAAAACATCGACAATGCTCTAACATACTACACTAAATACCAAAAAAATATGCAACTATCAGCTTATATTTTATCAGTAGAAAAGAAAGGAGGTAATTAATCTACTTTAAGCATTAGATCAAAGGACACAAAGAACATAAAGCATAAAAGTACCATCAACCCAGAAGATAGAGTGCCAACAACATCATTGAGAGAACCCTTTCTTCTTCATTAACATCCTTCCAGCAAGCACTGGTGCGTGGTGCAATGATAACTCCCAGGGAGAATTTAACTACTGAAAGCTTAAAACTATGGAGCATTGAGCTCTGCAACTAAGAAATGAGAAAAACTACTTTAATATTAACTGTGGACTGCAAAATCATCAATTTTTCTGACTCTTGGAATGAGGTCAGACTTATTATTTATACACATCTTTCGATCTAACCCTAACCCTAACTTATTTTACAATTTACAATAAAATACATTATACAGTGGCTGGTACAACCTGCACCATGTTACAAAAAGCCTCAAAATGGAAAGGCTTGACATGTCAAAAGAATAAGGAAAGAAAGATGAAGTGGAAGAATCAGCCTCAAGATGAGAGCCGAGAAGGAGAAAGAAGAAATCTAATCCCTCGGGGATCTAGGCTACATGCCTCATAAATAGGAAAGTGATGCTCTATCTCTGATGCACCAGGTGTATCTCCAAAGCACCGCCTTGGGAAGACCATCTGTCAAAAACCTCCCGTCGAGCTGACATGCCTTGTTGTAGTTGCCTATCTTCTGACAACCTTTATTACTGTTCTGAAAGTGACTGGTCAACATTAGGAACTGAGACATGGGTCACTTGAAGAATTCAAAAATGTGGGACCTGGAACTCCAGGATCTAGGAACTTGCATTCCAAAAGAATAAAGCATAAAAAATATGGTGTCAGGCTGGATTCTCTTGGATCTGGAGAACTTTATTGACTTATATTTTCTCCCAAGATTCTACCACTTGGCTAATTCTCTCCTCATCTATGCTCTAGATGCTACTCCATCTGCTAAAAATTGGCTCCATTACCTCCTCAACCTCTCTGGCCCCATTCCAGAATTCATTCACCATCTTGATGTTGTCATGCAACCAAATCATAGTCTTTGACAACTGGAATAACCCGCCTTGATAAAAATCTCCACCCGGTGGATATAGGGATTCCATCCTCTCGTCAAACTTACTAAGGGCATAGTACTCTAGGGTACACATTTTGGTGGTGAAGGGATTAACTTGTGATACCCCAACCATGAATGTTTTGAATAAATCTAAGGGATATTAGGCAATAGTCAATTTCTCTTTTAAGGTCTTAACCAGTTCCTTGCAAACCTCAATTTTGAGGGCAAGTCTGGAGTACTGGACCTAGAGGGAATCACATGATTCTTCTCCTAAAATGCCAGATTCTTTGGCAACCTCTTCGCCAATGCTGCGGATCTCCTCCAACCTGGCCTTCCATTTTTCATATTTCTCTAAGTCTAAATCCCATACCTGAGCAGAGCTTCTTGCATGGCTAAGGGTGAGATCTACCCTGTAAAATTCTAAGAGGGATGCTGCCAAAAATTATCTCATCACCATTATTTGCTTGGATTCCCACCCATCCACTGCTTAGGCCTTTTTCTTCATCATGCGCAGTGAGTTCATGTCACCATGTGCAAACGGTAATCTGGAAGAAGGGGGTCTAGGGTGGACTTTGGCCAAGGGCCGTATTAGTTCTATAAGAAGTGTGAGGAGATTAGCATTTGTTTGTCTTTCCTCGTATAGCTTCTACCCCTATTTTGCATACCGGGCCTCTATAGCCTTGGTAGCTCCTTTGAGCAAGTCAAGTTCTCCTTGCTTGTCCCTTTTCCCCAGCTCGACCTCTGTTATACTATAGTCTTCAGGCCTTGTGGCCACTACATCTATTTTCACTGGGGGTGTTGTGATGACCGCAACTCTACTACCTGTTGAGTTGGTCTAGAGAGTATGGACCACCCGTGCCCTCTTGGGCTTCTTTGTTTTGACATTTTTGGCCATCATTTTGGCCAATGACAAGGGAGCACCTGTAGGCGCCACTGAAGCCTTTATTTTCTTTGTTTCCACTAGCCATTGGGGTGGCTGGGGCGGCCTCATTTCCAATTCCTCCTTACTAGGATTCAATTCTGAATCTGGCAACGCATTCCCTGAGTTTATATTTTCTTCTGGCTCCTTTTCTTGTTCTTGTTCCGGTCCCTTTCTTGCTTCTTGCTCTCTTTCTATTTCCTGTTCTCTGGAACCCTCTATATTTTCTACCATGCTGGCATCTTCTGCAAAATTATTCGGGATCTTTTCTTCAGTTTCCATCTCTATATTCTCAGGGACTTCATCTTCCCTGGTGGTATTGGCAGCTTCTTCATTCTCCTTTTCTGGGACCTCCTAGTCCATCGACTACTGCTGTTCTTGGGCCCTATTGGCCTCATTTACTTCAACATTTTCTTCCTCCATTGGGACATCCTCCAGAGGTGGATGGGGTCGCTGGCCAAAGTTCAACAAGGCAACAGCTGTTATGACCTCACCGAAGGTGCTTCAGGATGCTTGGTCACCCGAAGTCTCCAAAGGCATGTGGATTGTGATGGTCGAAGGTACGGTTGTTCCCTCAGGTCTGGGTTCTCCTCCCACTAGGGGCTCATCTATAGGTTGCCTTGGCATATCTACGGTCCTTTGTGTAACCACCTAAATTTGGTCTGTTCCAACTATGAACCCTATTTTCTCTAAATATGATCATACCCTTGATTATGTCCAAACGACCCTGTTACTACTTGGCATAATTCTTCAAATCAATTTAATGTCCTACATGATTTTTATCACTGAATTATATTAACTATTATAGCCATATAATGTAAATCAATTCAAACCAAAATCAAACATGGCTATAGTATTCAATTATAAAGGAATTAAATAAATCCCTAAATCAATTACCCACTTGCAATTAACCCACTCCCCTAGCCTATTTAATTTAATTAAAATGGCTATAGTCCCCTAATTATTAAAAAAACAATTAAATTGTTTAAATAATTAATTCCTATATTTTTTGGATGAATTAAATAAGTTTAATTCATTAATTAATATTCCCTCAAACCCCAACCTAACCCATCTCAACCACCTCTACCCTGGGTTCTAACCCTTCTCAACCCATTCACCCTTGCTAATCTAATTCTAATCCTAATTCTGGCCCTAACCCACCTCCTAATGTTGTCACAATCCATTAAGGAATGCCTAGCAACTCAACCCACTTGAGAAAGTCCACTTTCTCAAGCTTGACTTCCTTAAGGTCCACCTTCTCAAGCCACTCTCTTACACCCTCCCTTGCCTCTTTAAGGCTTTCATTAATGCCTTATTAATGAAGATGCCTTAAGCCTATGTCTCCTCCATGCCTTATTAATGCCCAAGGCATTAATGGTTCTTACACCTCCATTAATGAGCCCCTTCACTCATTAATTCACCTTGTCCTCCTCTCTCTCTCTCATTCTTCTATAAATAGAAGCCATTTTTGAGAGTAAATAAGCCTTCACCTTAGATTAAAAATACATTTTTATGTTGTTGGATTAATCCTAGACTAATATTTCACTTCTTATTTCATGCTTTTACATTGTTATTATTCACATGCTTAGAGCTAGAATGCTTGTTTATCATCTTTTTAGCTTATTTTAAACTAAAATACTTCATGCTAGGTTGTATTCATCACTGATTGTAGCATATTCTGAGGGCTAATATGTTATTAATCGCACTCCTCTTAGTTAAAAGACAATAGGTCGATATTAGTGGTTTTTGTATATTTTATCTAACCTTTCGAGCTAATGCAATGACTTATTGAGTGTTTGTGTCTTTCTTAACAGGTTCCCAAATACATACTCACATTTCTGGCACCCACCATGGGGCATGATTTCCAACTTGGCCTCATTTTATAACACTTTTTTGTCAATTTGCATGTTCAGGATTCGGTCACAGGATCATTTTTAATCATTCAGGATCGCATCCCAGATACGCCATCGTACCACAGAAAAGTCGGATCGCATCTAGGATTTCCCAGGTCGTATCTAGTTTAGGCTTGCATCTGGTTAGCAAGGGATCACATTCAGGGTCAAAGCTCTCATATGGTATACTGGGTTGCATTTAGTGTAAATTTAGGCTCACATCTAGTTAAAAAGTTTGAGCATCTTGTTTGCCTAACCCCTAACATCTTAACAAGTGGTGTTTTTGATGATTTACAACTTAACAAGTGTTTGTAGGGTGTTTTTGAAGGTTTTTGTGGGAGTTTTCACTAACAGATACTAATGTGGTTTTATAGGTTGCCAAACCCCCATCTTGAATTCTATTTACTTACTTTCCAAACTTAAGACCATTTCTCCACTTGCTAAAACAACCAGATAATATGCTCTTTTCCTCTTGAGGAAAATCAGAAAGTCAGACGTTGTCTTATCATTTGTGATGAAATTGGGGGTAAATGAACAAGGCAAATACATCGTCTAAATTTGGAAATAGTAAATGAACAAAACAAAGCACTAAATATGTGGGATTAAAGAACAAGTTCAATCGCTTAATTCTTTTTGGATCAGAAAATGAACAACACAAATCATTAAATCATTGTCATTAATTGAACAAGGCAAACTTTCCCTTTCAAGCATCCTGTTTTCTTTAAAATATGAACAACTAAATCAAGCTCAACATAGCTTGAGGGAATTAACTTTGTTTTAAGTGTTTTGGGAGAAAACGGCTTAGATTAGGAGAGTATGGTCTTCTTCCTCAAAAGAATAAAAAATCCAGACATCCAAAGCTCGCCAATCCTGGTTACATATCATTTAAACAGTAGAGGTCCTGTTGGTTGAGGAAAAAATCTCCTTGGAATGACCCAAGTGAGGACAGGTCTTACGTTGACCCTTCAAACTCACTATAAATAGTTGTTTCCTCGTAGGCCAAAGCCTCGAAAGACAGAACTGGTTTTGTTCTTGGAATTATGACATCATTCCTTGAACATATCTGGGTATATGTAGAGCAGAGCCGCTTGAATCTTTCTTGTGAGACTACATATATTCAGGTACTCATAGGGCTATATGCCTCAATTTTGCCTTGTGCAATTCTATGGAGGACATTTTCGAACGGATTGCCCAATAATCTACAATAACTTCAACAGAAAGAATACCCAATTCATCCCCGAAAGGGTGATAATCTTTGTGCAAGGCAAAAAGTAATTTCCCCAAGACACTCATCATATCGTTCCCTCACTTGCATTTGGAGTCGGCTAATATGGCATCATGATTGGAGCCATTGCGTGCTTGGTGATGGCCATATTTTGATTAGCATTTGAGTGTGTACCAAAGTCAATGAGCAAAGGTTTTCATCCTCCACCTAGAAAATATGACAAAATGAGTGTTTGTTTCACCCTCTTAACAATGCAAAACTGTTTGACGTTTCAAAAAGCTCATTAAAAAGATAAGCTCCTCAAAACAATCAACAAATTTTAAACCCTGGAGTACAAGTGTTTTTCACACCTTATGACACCTCTTGACGAAATCTGGAAACAAACACCTTCACTCACTTCAAAAACAAACTTTTCAAAACTGACCCAAATTGACAAAAACATCATAAAATCGTATCCTATTTTTCCTGATTCGTATCATTCACAGACTTCCTACAAAGATGGAGGAAGATTTTTGCACGATATTCAAGGGTCATTCCCAAAACTGAGAAGATGGAAATCTTCGTTAATAATCTAGTGCCTGAATTGAGCTATGCTCTACAAATGCAAGATTCTCCTAGCTTCGATAGGATGATTAAAAATGCCCTCCGTATTGAGGAAGTCATGGTCAAAAAGGGAGAGATCACACTTCAAAAGGAAAGCAAAGGTAGTAACTCCAACTCCAAGCCTAAATGGTGGAAACAAAACAATAATGTTGTTAATGACGGAGTAGTTGATGCCTCTAACATTAATTCTAAACCTGAGGCATTTAATCTAACCAATGGTATGCAAGCAAGAAAAGATGCTAAGGTGACACCTCTTGTTCCCAAAACAAACAATGATAACAACAAGGAATGAACCTAGAATTCAAAACCCCAAAGAACATTCACTCCTTTGGGGGAACCTCTTGAAACTATTTTGAAAACATTGGTGGATAACAAATTTATTATGATTCCTGATTCTAAACCATGGGAACCAATGGTCAAACCCAGATGGTGGGATGATAACTCCTATTGTGTCTTCCACAAAAACAAGGGACACAAGACTAATAATTGTCTCAAAATTAAACATGTTATCCAGGACCTCATTGAAGGAGGAAAGGTCAAAGTAGATGGACATACTACCAATGAGGATCATACAACATTCAACAAACCATTTCCTACTTATAATCAAGGAGAAACATCCAAAGGGAAAGGTAATGAGATAAACTACACCTGTTCCAAAAGTGACAATGTGATTGATATGCTCAATATTAAAACTAAGTCCATCAATGTGGCCATGATTAAAGGTGCCTCATCCTCCTCAAATGCTACCACACAGAGCCAAGCACAAGTTACAATCAAAGGACCTCTAAAACTGACATCAACATCAAAGGTTCCTATTATAACTATTTCTAAACTAGCAGCAAAACATGTGGTCACTATACCGGGAGCAAAATATGACTTGGTAGACCAATTGAAAAGAACTGCTGCCAAAATTTCCATCTTTCAGTTACTCAAGATATCCACGGTACATAGGGAAATCCTAGAGCAAGCTCTGCATGCTGCTAATGTTCCAAAAGATATCGATATAGAAAAATTTCAAGCAATGGTCAATCACATCTCAGCGCCACACCATCTCTCCTTTTCTAAAGAGGATGACAAGTCATTGACCCATCCACACAATCAACCTCTCCATATTGAAGTCCTTATTCATAAATCCCATGTTAGATGTGTATTGATAGATGGAGGCGCAGGATTGAATATCTGCACACTGGATCTTGTCAGGAGACTAGGTCTCTTAGAACAAACAATTGACACTTGAAACAAGATAACCATCAAAGCTTATGATGAGGAAGAAAGATCCTCCAAGGGTCTTATTTCTCTACCTATCAGAGTTGGACCAATTGAAAGGAATTTTATATGTCAAGTTATGGATTTACCATTAGCCTACAATATTCTACTGGGAAGACCATGGATTCACGAGATGCAAGTTGTACCATCCACTTATCACCAATGCATAAAGTTCCCACATAATGGGATCAAAGTGACAATTCCTATAGATGCCAACTACAATTGCAACAATATCAAAGCAGGTAGCATGATCCCACACAACAAAGATGCTATGGATGTCGTTGCTCCTGAAACTACCGAGGACATGGTTATGAAGAGTTTTAGCAAAACTTTGAAACTCAAAGAAACAGGTATGGGAGAAAACAAGCTGGACCTAACTCCTTCACTGACAGACCTTTCGGGGTCACCAAGATCCTATGGGAAACCATCATCAACATTCATTCCTTTAGCATTCAAAGAGCTAGAAGTACACAAGGCAACTGGCATGATAAAGGCATCCATGTCTTCCTCAGATAACACAGAAGAACAAGTAGTCTTAAATTGGCTTTACAAAGGCAAACCGGTGGAATATGAGGTCAAACATGTGAAGATATCTCCAGAATAGTATGGAAAAGGATATGATTTCCTCACACAAATGTGATACAAAGGAAAGGTACCTCTAAATGACACCGAACGAGGGATCATTGAACCCATACCCATGGAGTTCCACCTCAACAGAGATAAAATAGGACTGGCTTTTAATACCCAATCCAACAAACCTACTCCAAAAGAAATTCCACCTTCTGAATCAGGGAGTGATAAAACAAATGAGATAATATTGGAACCATGGCCTTATGAGAGATTACTACATATTGGTACAGAGAATCCTGAATATCAAGGAAAATGCTATGTACCTAGCTTTGAGGTACCACAGGATCTTCTCACTCCATTGATAGCACAACCCCCATTCAAGAGGTAGGAGACACCATCGTGACAATCACTCAAGAGGAAGCTTGGCCACAGAATTTACATCCTAACTGGGGGCAATTGGTCACAATTTCACATGTCCTTGATCTACCTCACTTTGATCTACAAGAAGCTAATCAGGTACATTAGCTAGCCATTGATGAATATTTAAACAAATCTGATGATGACATCATAGACTCTCATGACTATGAGTGGGATCGGCTATCTATTGCCTCTGAGGATATTGAAATAGATATGATTCACATGTTTGCAAATTCCTTAGCTCCTAGTAAACATCCAAACACTTCTTTCAATAATACTGATCCTCCTGAAGCAGAAGAAGAGTTCCTTCCCCCGATCATTGATGGAGACACTAGTGAATGCATAACTCTAGAATAATTTCATAGGCTACAAGCAAGAAGTCTCCTTTTACAGAGGGATGATGATGAAGTTTCTACTGATGAGTCGCTAGAGTTCGATCCATATATGACAGACAATGACCCTTTTAACAATAATCTTACTCTTATTGATCTAAATATCGAAGAAATTAACTTAATAGATCATGTCATGTCAGTTAACGGTCTTGATGCTAACACGATGCTGTCCTTCCCAGAATCTGACTCCCTAAAATTACTACTTCCAGACCTAATTGATTGGACAGAAATAGATCTTATTCCTATCCTTGACTTTTCCAATGACCACTCCCTAGCTTGTTACCTTAATGCTTGTGAACCTTACCCTTCTTCCACCAATGCAAGGAGCAAGAACATGTCACAGGAGGATATCAAGTTTCCTAGTCACAAACTAAAAAATAAAAAGAAAAAGCAGACTGATGGTGAAAAGCACTCTGTGGCAGTATCAGATCCCAAAATAGTAAAGAAAAAAGACATATCTAATGGTGAAAACCTCTCAAAGGCACCAAAGGATGAGACTCTTGATATCCTCCCTGAACACTTTCAGGAGAGATCTTCAGTATTGATAGAACCAACATAGCCAGTAAACTTGGGCAGTGTTGAAAATCCTCAGATAGTTCATCTAGCACAATCTTTATCAGAAGATGAGAAGGTACAGTTCATAGAGCTCATGAAGGAGAAGAAGATCAATTTTGCATGGTCTTACACTGATATGCTAGGGCTAGATCCTAATCTCATTATGCACCACTTATCTATAGCTCCTGGGATTAAGCCCGTAAAACAAAAACTTAGAAAGATGCATCCTCCTGTTGCATTATTGGTGAAAGCAGAATTAGAAAAGTTGTTGAAAGTTGGATTTATTCAAGTCATTGCCTATGTAGCGTGGATCTCTAATGTGGTCCCCGTTTCTAAATCCAATAAATCTATTAGAATCTGTATGGACTTCAGAGACCTTAACAAAGCATGTCTGAAAGATGACTTCCCTCTACCAAAAATTGACATGATCATAGATCTTACAACATGCTTTCAGATGTATTCATTAATGGATGGGTTCTTGGGCTATAATCAAATCAAGATCACCCTTGAGGATCAAGAGAAGACATCATTCACATGTGCATGGGGCACATTTTTCTAGAACATCATGCCATTTGGGTTAAAGAATTCCAGTGCAACATATCAACGAGCCATGACAACAATATTCCATGACATGATGCACAAGAACATGGAGGACTATGTAGATGACTCATTGGCTAAATCCAAAGAAAGAGGTACTCACATTGCTGATTTGAGAAAGATCTTGGATCGAATGGAACAGTTCCAACTCAGGCTCAATCCAAAGAAATGTGCCTTTGGGGTCCAATCAGGCAAGCTCCTAGGATTCATAGTATCCGCAAAGGGAATCGAGGTAGATCATGCAAAGGTAAAAGCTATTCTAGAGATGACTCCTCCACGTAACATTAGTCAAATGAGGACACTACAAGGGAGACTCTAGTCTATCAGGAGATTCATGTCCCAACTTGAAAATAAGGAAAAATCCTTTACTAAGCTACTGCATAAAGGGGTTACATTCAAATGGGATGAACACTGTGAAGCAAACTTCAGAGAATTAAAGGCGTACCTGGCTGCTCCACCTATTCTTATGGTTCCTATTCATGGAAATCCCTTGCTCCTATACATTTCAGCTACAGCTACATCCCTAGGAGTATTACTGGTGCAAGAAGATGAAACAAAGAAAGAATGAGCTATCTACTAGATTAGTAGAACTCTAGTCACTTATGAGCTCAATTATAGCATTATTGAAAAAGCATGCTTAGCAGTTGTATTCACATCACAGAAATTGAGATACTACATGATATCTCATACAGTGAAGCTCATTGCTAAGATAGACCCTCTAAAGCATCTTTTGAGAAGAATAGCATTAACAAGACGTTTGGCAAAATGGGTCCTAATTCTAAGTGAGTTTGACATTGAGTATGTCGAATAGAGAGTTATCAAAGGATAGGTACTTGTAGATCAATTGGATGATTCACCACTCTAGGATGACGAACCTTTACTAATTGAATTCCCTGATGAAACAATCATGCATCTCACTGAACATCCATGGAAGATGTACTTTGATGGTTCATTCACTCAACAAGGATCTGGAGCAGGAGTTCTCTTCATAACTCCACAAGGGTACAAGATTCCCAAATCTTACAAATTAATGTTTCCATGTACGAAAAATATCTCAGAATATGAAGCATTGGTCAATAGCCTCAAGTTAGCCATAAAATGGAAGATCATAGAGTTACACATGTATGGTGACTCCCAACTAATTATCAATCAAGTCAATGGGGAATATCAAATGAAAGATGAGAAGTTGATGCCCTACAAGCAATTAGTTGATGATCTGAAGAAATACTTTGTCTTTGTCACCTTCCAGCAGATAACAAGATCAGAGAACAAGGCTGCAGATGCTATGGCTACCTTGGCATCTATGTTACAACTGGAAGAGCATCAATTCCGCTATGACTTCTTGGTGGAAGAAATATCCTATCCTGCCTTTGCTAACCCTGAATACCAAGTAATATGTACTTTGAATACCCTTGATCAATCTCGGTATGCTAGTATCATTACGTACCTTTCTGACCAAACCATTCCTACCAATCTATCAAGGAATGAGAAAAGATCCCTAATTAGGACAACATCACGTTATGTCCTCATAACAACCTATATTGACGCAGTCTCGATGGTACACTTCTTTGGTGTTTAGAACTCAAAGAGTCCGATCTAGCATTAAAAGATGTCCACAAAGTTGTATGTGGATCACACTCAAACAAATTTTCATTAGCCAAGAAACTACTCAGAGTAGGCTATTATTGGCCTACCATTGAGAAAGATGCTATTCAATTTTCAAAAGCATGTCTTAAATGCCAAACACATGGAAACCTCATTCATGCTCCTACCAGAGAACTTATACCTTTCATAACACATTGGCCATTTCAGCAATGGGCCTTTGACTTGGTTGGACAAATATATCCCAACTCTTCAAATGGACACAAGTTTATCATTATGGCCACTGATTATTTCATGAAGTGGGTCGAGGCTGTACTGCTAATCAAAGCCACTGGAAAATAGGTGGCTATGTTAATTATGAACTACATTATTTGTAGCTATGGGATACCCTCTTCGATTGTGACAAACAATGGGGGCCAATTTAAAAATCAAGACATTGATGAACTCTATGAACAGTTCCATATCACTCAACATTGCTCCTCAGTCTATTACCCTCAAGGTAATGGACAGGCTGAGGCATCAAACAAGAATATTCTCAAAATCCTACATAGGACTGTAAGTCTGGCAGAGACTGGCATCTACAACTGAATCCAACACTATGGGCCTACAGAACAAGCATAAGAACACCAACTAGAGCCATGCCATTTTCTCTAGTCTATGGCGCTGAAGCAATATTACCCATTGAGGTTGAAATCCCATCTTTGCGGATATCTTTACAAGGACTGGTTATTGATGAGCAATACCGCATAGATAGGATAAATTCACTGAACCTACTAGATGAGCGCAGACAAAAAGAATTCAATCACCTCAAAGTGTATCAAGCATGTATGTATGAAGGTTACAACAAAAAGGTCAAACCATGAAAATTTGAAGTAGGAGATATCATCCTCAAGGAGAATCCTAAGAACCAGCCCAACAGGGAGTAGAAAGGAAAGTTTGAACCTAACTGGCTGGGACCTTATGTTATCACTTCTAATTTCGAGACTGGAGCTTATCAATTAGCTACACTTGAGGGAGACATTCTTCCAGATCCTATCAACACTCTACATTTGAAGTGGTTCTACACTTAATGTTTGGCTAGCAGAGCTTGTACAGCAAAAAGTTCTTGCAAAATACCAAAAATATTCAGAAAATTGATCCTGAAGAAATCCAAAAATAGTGGAAAAGGTCCTACAAAATGGGTATCCTTGGTGAAAACCTGGTAAACAGGCACCTTGATACTACAAAAACACTCAAAAAAAAAAAAAATTTGAAAAAGAGAAAAGTTCCTTGATGAGCACCTAGTAAAATAGGCATCTTGGTAGCAACAAGAAAGAGAAAAGGATCTTGCCAAGTGGTGAAAACCTGGCAATCAGGTGTCACTTGTGTTTTACGCTCCATCTATCCATGCACTACTGATACTAGACCTTCATAATTTTTCCTGTGCTCATACGTTGACTTTATTTTCCTACATGACTATCTTATCCTCGCTTGGGATTTGTCTATCTTTACGTCTTAGGGATAAGTCATTTTGCACTGGGGGCATCTTTGATAGCATAGTCAGTTGCGGTTGCTAGATTTCTCTAGGCTGGTTTGCCTCACAAACACAATCTTTCTTGACACATGCAAAACAATGCCACTTTCCAAAACAAGGGTGTCTTTTCACAACATCAGACACGACATTTACATTAACAGAGGTCCTACAAGGCTATATTGGATTACAAACATGAACGGATTATCCTATCAATGCACAGGCATGGAACACCATATTGCTTATATTCTGATTTTCTAATTGATGAATCTTTACTGTGTTTGACATATGAATGAACAAAATACTAATTAAATACACAGTTTGCTATTGGTTTGATTATAATTCTTTTATGTCCTGATGATTTTTTCAACTAGGGGCATCTAGGTAATTATAAATTTTATTTGATTGATTCACAATTGATGATTTGTTATGTCTTCTTAGTTACTCAATGATGTCTGCGCAAAGACAAAGAGTCACAAGGATAGGGGGCATAATGTTTTCTTAATTTTTTGCATATGGTGATTGCTTCAAATGATCCTATAAATTTTACCTAACTTGGATGTTTATGGTAAGAGCTACTACTATGGGTGGATAGCCACATATATCTTGATCTTTGTTATGTGTAAACTATGGTGAGGTTGAAACAATTTCCTTGTCTATTTTCTGATCCAGATTCTCACTAAGGTATACGAATCATAATGTACCCAAGGAAATGAATTTTCAAGGTCATTGCGGGTCCAATATCTTGCCTTACTCAGAATCTAGTATATTAAAAGGCAGGTGACTATTTTGTTATCCTGGCTTCTATGCCTTGGTACCTAAGTCTATTTCTGACATTTTAGTAAAATATAGTATTCATATTATCATAATATTAGTGGGTATTAGTGATGGTTGTACTATAAGATGGTATCCATTCCAAAACCACCCAATGATGATAAAATTTTGCAATATTTTCTAATCAGTGACAAGTCCTAAGAGTCTTCATATAGCTGCATTTAGAGATTGCATGATGCATTTATTTAAATAATCGCATAAGGAATTTTAAGCTCAAAAATGGCTTCTATCTTCTTCTAAAAACATCAAGTTAATCACATTATGCATATTACTGATATCAAATGTCATTGCACATCCATAGCATACATTTTGCATTCATTGAAAAGAAGAAACATGAAAATACAAAAATCAAAGCATCCATGTCTTGCATTTTTGCCTTTACATCCTAAGTGCATCCATACATATATTTTGCATAACTGAAAAATCAAAAGAAACATACATTTGCATTTTCACATAGGTATCATTTATAACATATTTATATCAGTAAAAGCTCATCACATCCAAAATCATAAAATGATGTTATCATCTGCAAAATTAACTCATCACGAGACCAATATATCATCACATGTGCAAAACAGATACATTTACCACATCTATGAATGCAAAGAGAACTTATGAAACATGTCAGAATCTAGAAGCTACATCAGATATATATCATCATAAAACATGGTACAAATCAATGCATGAAGAGTATCAGTAAGCATACAAAGTGTATCAGAAAGCACAAAGTGTATCAGAAAACATAAAGTGTATCAGTGAGCATAAAGAGTATTAGTACACCAAAAATGAATCAGATATATGTATGGATGTCATCTACAAAAATAGATCTCAGAGGGATCCAAATATACAAAAGAGGGGATCTCAGTAGGATCCAGATATACATGTGTGATCTCAAAATGTACAAAATGATACAAACATCTTAGCTCTCTCCCGCCCCCTCTCCCTGGTCAGGAGGAGGAGGAGGAGGTGGTACAAAAGGTGCTAAAGGAGGAGGCATGACCCCCTCTAATTGTTGGGCCACTCGAGAAAATGAAGGAGCTCTCTGCCCCTCTGGCACTACAGCATGATATAGGGCATAATAATATGTGGCCCTCTATCCCTAATGGACTGTTGTGCAGGCCTGTGCATCCCTCTCTACCCTGAGTCTCTCCATCTGCCTATCCCTATCTATGAGAAAGGCGTCTGATATAGCCAACCTCAACTCTGTTGCTGTGGCTCAGGCCTCCAAGGCTATAATTTGAGCTTGGAGCTACTCTCTCTCCTGCTCACATCTTGACAAAGGATCTCCATCCCTACCTGCATCCTAATCCTATGGCCTCTTTGGTGGTCCCTGTTATCGCTGCCTCTGCTTGTCCCTAGTCAGGAGTGGACCAGTATCTCTCTGTGGGGCCATGAATCTGAAACTCTATCATCTACCCTACCCACTACCACTAGCACCACCTATATCCATGGCCTCTCCTCCACCACCTCTATCATCTCCATCGGGCCCATCATCTGAAGGAGGACACCTGTTGTCCCTGCCACCATCTCTGCCAACGTCACGGCCCCCATGTCTCCCTGGAGCCCTGTCTCTACCTCCTCTACCTCTGATGAGTCGGTCAGCTAGATCATAATCAAGTGGCTCCTCTATATGAGGAATGATCTCCTCTAGGATAGTGAATCATGGAAATGGATACTGGAGCATCTCAGTAGCATAGCCATCTAAAACACCTACATCCTCTACATCTGGACAAAGGTCCCAGTCTACTTCCACCATGTCCCTAATCTCCTGATGGGCAGTCTCGTATGTCAATTGTGCACCCCATAGAGGTGTCTCATCCCTAGTACGGGCATACACTGAAACATCCTCTGTATGACCCTATCACCGACCATACTACCTTAGAACTCTGGTAATGAGAAAATGCTCTATGATGTACCTCATCCGACCAATCTGATATCTACTCTAATACAAAAATGGTACCTGTCGGGCATCAGAAGTCCACACCTCACAGTCTAAATAAAGTTGCCAGACGACCTTTGTCATGTCATCAAATAGGTGGTGCGATTACTCGACCTTGCTCAGATGGGGCTGCTATAAAAGGCCTGCATACATGTATACATAGGGCTTCTCAGGTGTCCTCTGCCTATCTACAATCGGCCGTGTGACAGGGATGTGCTCCCAGGCCCAAATCTTCAAAATGAGTATGCCCACGGTCATGTTGCGGGTGTGATGGTATACGATCTCATGGAGCTCTCTGTACATGTGTGCTAATATGCAGCTCCCCCAAGAAAAATGTCACCGGTGAATGATCATCTGCTCAACCATGCTCACCCAGCCAACCAAGAATCCATGTTGACCTCTATCCGTAATGAGAATGCCGCCTACCAAGCCTGCTAAATACATATCTAATTGATCATAGTGATCGACCATATAATCCCATGACAAGTATCTCTTATCTATGGTATCATCCTGAAAGAATCTACACGCAGTACCACTCGCCACGCCAGCTTTGGACTCAAAAAAGACCTCATGTCCAACCATCGGTACGCAGAGTATCCTCCAGACATCTTCCAACATCACATTAATCTCTCTAGTGGGTAAGTAGAAGGTGTTGTGCTCAGAATGCCATCTCTCAGCCAGAGCAGTCAAGGACCATAATCCCATCAAGAACCGTAATCCACATCGAATCACCGTTGTCTACTCATCATCTGACAATCAGCCAAACAATGCAAGTACACATGCAGGATAAGTGCCGCGAAATGTGACTACCTCAAACTAGGCCTAATTTGGACACAACAATCACACATCAGAATCCTGTCTACAACAAGGGGCAGACTCCTACTCTACTAAAGTTATTCAAAATTTGCAGGTTGCAAAAAGATCAAAACATTAAACAATCTAAGTCTTCTACCAGATGCGATCTTGGAAATACAGGATGCAATTGCGTATACAGGATGCGATCCCTGAAAAATAGGATGTGATCCTACATGCGAGGTGCAATCCTAAGCAAATAGGATGCGACACCCTGATGTATTTCCTAATAAAACAAAGCCAAACCTAAGGTATTAGATGCGACCTGGGAATACTCGGATGCGACGCAGAATCTGGGAAAAATCAAATACGACCCGAGAAAAACCAGATGTGAGTCAGGATTAGCAGGATGCAATCCAAAGTCTCGGATGCGATCCTAAATTCAAATGGCTATAACTATCACAAAAATGCATAAAATTCAAAATTACAAAATTCACAGGGTAGTTTATCGAGCACTTACCGGCGGTGGGTAGTCAACTGGTCACTGATGTCGGTGGCTCATCTCAAAATGGTGCTTCCTCACAGTGACTACCATCTTCTTTGTAGAGCTCTTTGAATTTCTATGAAGGAAGGTGAAAATGAATAGTGAAATGGTAATTTTGGAGGCTTATATGGGTCTTTTGAGATATTTAGGGGTTCTGAAACTCCTCCCGAACAACTACAGATTCATTTCTATTCTCTTTTTACTCAATTGGGAACCAAATTGAAGATGCCTACGATGTTTTCAGTAGCACAGTGTCATTTTTGTGACCATTTTGAAACTTATGAATTTGCTTCATTTGTTCCCCACATTGGTAAATAATACACATTTCCTCTTACATCTTGGTCTACACATCATTTTATCAGCTTTATCATCCATATTTTCACGTAATTAACTTGGTAATTGTGTGTTTATTTTTAAAAACACACCTTCTTCTACTCCACTCTTTCTTTTCTAACTGCTTCCTGCAAGTGATACATTCGTTCAACTGAGGGATTTATTCTTTTTCCTTCGATTTTGTTCTTGAGGGGGCATGATCACACTATCATCAATTAAATTTTTGCTCAAAACTGCGTTAAAAATGACTTCGTTATCAAACAAACTAGGGGCATAACAGTTTCCTTGACTAAAGTCAGAACTGTTGAATAAAAAGCTTTGGTTCTCATGAGCTAGATATCTTATGTTTCCTCATTTTAAAATATTTTTATTAAGCTCCTGGCAGCTTCATACTGACTTTTTGGATGACAACCTATGCTAGCTAAATGTGGGCCTCTGATTTAGCAGAACACTTCAACATAGTCATTGCTCTTCAGCTGCATACAGGAATGAATATCGATTCATTCACCCTGCATGTCTGAAAGAATTGACCTGTTGCCTTCTAGAA
>MU223843.1:972048-1006661 GCA_018584345.1 Thuja plicata
GATCTCCAACACCAAGTCTTGAATGGGTTCTTGAATTTGGAAGAGGCTTGGAAGAAGGTGGATGGAGAGATCACCAAAAGGGCACTATGTAGCTTGAATCCTTCAATGGCCTCCAATGGATATCCTTAATAAAAATGGATGCTTGAATGCTTGAGAATGGATGGGTGCTTGCTTGAAATATTTCTCCTTAGCTTGCTTGAATTGCACTTGAAAATCCTTCTCAATTGCGTAATGATGCTTAATTGTGTTTTTTTTTAAATGAGAGGAGAGAGCTCCCTTTTATATGAAAATAGGGCACAATCTTCTAAGGAGGCCTACATAGGATAATTAAATCACCATTTAAGCCTTTACCCCTAGGAGAGGACCTATATTAAATATAATTTAGGAATCAATGCTTCGGAACCTGAAATAGCCAACCCGGAAGCGGGAAACAACTTTTGCAAAGATCGACATCTGGAAACTGAAAGTTCCTGGGATTTGGACCCTGGGATAGGGTCGAGGTCGGCCCTGTCCTAGGTTAGGGCTGAGGTTGACCTTGTCCTAGGTCAGGGTCAAGGTCGACCCTGTCCTAGGAGGTTGACCCTGTCCCTAAATCCAAGAAACACAGGTCTGTATCCCAGAATGCAGAAATCAGGTTAGAAAATGGTGGATAGAAAGGAAGAATAGGGGGGAAGCCATGTCAAGATAAAGAACCCAGTCAAGGCACTTTTTATGATCCCAAACCACTTACTCGAAAGGATAAACAAGTCTAAAATGGAAGTGCTTCCATTTTTCAACTATACAAATATGAATTAAGACTTTGGGAAATTCTATACAACCAGCACCTGTCAAGAAAATGTTAGCACCTATATCAAAAGTTTTAGAATATTTAAAAATGAAGATAGCTTAAGCATTCTGGAGTATGTGAACACGGTGATGAAAAAAGAAAGGAGACAAGATCCTGCTGGGAGTCCAGAGTCTAGAGAAACTAGTCATTGCTGGTGAGGCTAGAAATGAAGCCGTACACTAGTTGTCGTGTGCTGGCACGTGGGAAAATGGTAGGCAACATAAAGGAATTTATGGCATTGATTATGGAAAGTGGGCCGACACGGGGAAAAAATGAATGCCAGATTGGACACATTTTAAATGCCATATGTGGGGAGTTAATCCTGCTATTAATATGACAAGACAAAGGAGAGAGAAAGCTGCCATGGTTTGAACCAGCGAGGTGCCGTGTTTGAACAGTGGCAACTCTGTCTTGATGAGCTTTGTCTTGTCGGTTTGAAATTCATGACAGAGCACGAAGAACTTGATTCTCTAAAGGATATACACAACACACATATACAACATATACACAAGATGTACACAAGGGTCGAGGCATATATACATAAGATTATAGAAAATATACACCATATACACCAAAAATGAAATGTAGAGCAGCTACCTAACAGGAGAGTGTAGAAAATGTACATAGTGTACACTATCCTATACTTGCATAGACGAAAAACCACCCTCTACTAGAGACGACCCGCCAATGAGTGGCAAACCAGATGACAAAGACACAAAGTAGAAACGGAAAAAAAATGAAGCAAAAATGAAAATGAAACACAGTAACATGAAACAAAAGCAAAAAACAAAGGAAAAAACCAAAAACACCAACCTTTAATCTGAAGAACGGTGAAGGGAAGAAACACTAGACCACTCTGTAATAGCTTTTGCCTCCAACGCCAATAACAGCTACCAAAAATCAAATTGTTGTTACCCACTAAGATCAGAGAAGCTTGCACTTAATTCACACTCAAATCACCTATGAATCGCTTTAAAAACTCTAAGTGTTTTAATCACGGTAACTGTGAAAATGAGAAGTAAATCTTATTTATACCCAAGGTAAAAGAAAGTTACCTTCCCTCCGCAAACTTAAGAACAGGTGAACCTCTGGACTTCGGGCCTAGGGATTCCAAACAACCATGTCTTCTTACGAGAAGAAGACATCATGACAAAGAATCCCAGAGTCTATAATCTATCTTCTGGAAAGGAAACGACCAACTCCGGGACTGGGTCGCAGAGACAGGAAGGACAAAAATACCAAACAAAACCAACACAGTGGGAAAGAAAACCCGGAGAAGGAAAAAAAAAGAAGCAAAGGAAAAGAAAACAAGACAAGAGCCAAAAGCAAAAAAAAAAAAAAAAAACCAAAGGGGGACCCAACATTTTGCACACAAATTGTAGGGACGGGGATGCAGGGCATAACAGATCCAATGGATGGCACGAAGTCACTTTTAGCATTTTAAAATTCAATAATTATTCAGCAATTAGGAGATAAGGAATAATATTGAGATACATGGATAAATATGATGAAGACAAAGGGTATAGTTGTGTGGTCTCTGATTAATTTTTAATATAATAAAATTATTTGGCAATTATGAGATAAAGAGTGTTGTCGTCGGGTCTCAAGACATATTAGGGTTTGGTATAAATATTATGAGACTTAATTTTGGATGTTAGATGCTGAGCTAAGAAAGATTAATGGTAGTCAAGGAGTATCTTGATGGATTTGATAAAGCAAAATTTGTTAAGCGACAATGAGATAGGTTCTAAGTCGCGTAGTCTCCAAAAGGAATTAAACTGTAAAATCAAAGATATTAAAAGCATGGTCACTGAGTCTCTAGTTAAAAATTTCAAGTGATAATTCATTCAGTGATTAAGTGACACAAATCTTATGTCATGAAGTCTCAGAACAATTTAAGGTTATACCAAAAGCTTACAAGACTTGGCAAAGGGCATCAGATCAAAAGGAAATCAACGGTGATCGCCTAGTCTCAAAATAAACCTGGAGTAAAGGAAATCTCTCAACGACTTAGATTTTCTACAGTCGCGTGGTTGCAAGAAGCTAGTCAAGATTTGAACTGAATTTAATAATGTTTTGTGTCACCAAGTCTCAGAAAGTGATCATAGTTAAGGATTTTTCTCAATGACATGGAGATAAGTTGTAGTCGTGAGGTCGCTAATAAGGAAAAGTGAAAGTTAAGGCATGGTAAAAATTAATACAGCTGCTGACATGCCAAAGTTGAAAAGTCATCAGCCAATGAGGATTTAGAGAAGTTATGAAATCTTGGAAAGGTAGATGAGGTGTTTGAGGATCAACCAATCAGATCAAAATTGACCTCTTGTCAAATTTAATAAGGATTTTCCATCAATTCTGCACTCATTTGAATTCAATTTCCTATCATAATCAGAGGCTAAGGCTAGGAGAAATCATTGATGTCATAGTAGGTTGAATTGAAGGCAGAAGTGATAAGGATTACCCAATTATGAGCTATGTACCTTGATCATTTTACCATAAATAGATGTCATTGTGCTTCATTTTCATTTACATTGCTTTCAGAATCTAGAACAAATAAATTACCAAGTTATCAGTGTCTAAAAAAAAGAGAGTTGCTAGCTTTTGAAAGGTCAAGCAATCAAGATTTCTAATTCAGAATTGAGGGAATTTTGGTTGGTTTTCAAAACCTTTGATTGTTTTTAGCACATTACAGTTCAGAATTAAGGGTTTCTAGTGAGAAGATTTGTTTCAATATCAGTCAAAAGGGTGTGATAAAAGAAAGCATCCAAGATGAGTAGAGAAATGAGTGTATCTTCTACTAGTGAGAAAAGTGAAGAAATGGACGATGAGGCAAAGGGGAAAAGGGATTTATCAAATGAGTTTTTGATATTACTGCCAGGGTCAACCCAGAATAAGAAGTCAAAGGATGATATCCTAAGTGATGACCTAGCCTATAATCGAGATTCCAAAACTCCAAGTTCATCAGGTTACTCTCTCTTTAATTTTTTTTATAAATTTTTTGATGAATCTATACTTGTGTTGAACCCTTGGACATGTGGGTTAGCTAAGTTAGTTGTGCCTGATGTATTCTTAGATATTGATCTTGTTCTAGCCTTAGCAAATAATTATGATGCAATTTCTAAGACAATTAAGAGGAGTGATGACACTACACTAGTAGCCTTAAAAAAAAATTCATTTATGAAAGCCTTCAACATCTACTACCCTATGTCAATCGAGATTGACCTTAAGAAACAGGAATCTAGGCATGAAAAATAGGCTGGGGTGGTTAAAACTTTAATACAGAGGCATATTCCTAGATAGATTAAGAATTATATTGCCCCCATGCCAAGACTTGCAGCTTATTCTTATAATAATTTGAATCATTATATCAAGTATATTGCTTTTTCACTCTGTAGAGTATTAGGGAGGGACAGGGGTATATAGAGGATCATTGCAGATATCTTGATGATTGTCTCATCCTTGCAGGATTTCCATGCTAGCACCACCTATGATTATATTTAGTATGTAATTGATAGAATGCATGAGGGATTTGTGGCCATCCAAAATAAAGAAAAGGATCCTAAGTATTTGCATTACTCTATCCTAATGCATTTGATAATGTATTACAATTACCCTATGATGGCTTTAAATAATTTGAACCCACAAAGAGTTTACTAGGGTTAGCCCAACCTTATTAAATTTTGGTTAAGGATTTGGAATTATACAGCTAAGGATTGTGAGTTTTGTGCATTTGAGAACTAGATAGTTTATCCATTACTGCAGTGTCTAGGAGTAAACAGAACCAGATTACCAGCCAAGGTGCTGCAATTTTTGAGGCCTTGTGAGTATGTAGACAAGTGGCCTGGAGATCACAACTGGGATGATTTCTACTTGGAGGAGAATTTTACTATGATTAGAGTATATGGATGTTCACATCCACCACACATACTTCCATTCCATGTTCCTTCCAGAATTACAACAATGACATTTATCTGGCAGGTCATGTTAACAGATAAGGAGCATCTGGCTCCTCACAAGAAAGGGACATTCATTCCCAGAGAATTCAAAGTATATCAATTCACTATTGGCAAAAGAGCCATAGATTTAGTGAACAATTGGATAAGCCATTACATGATGAGTGTGGCATTGTATAGATACATTTATATAGAGGGATTTTTTGCAAGTTCTAAGAAGCTTCTAACCCCAACCATTCCTTATACTTATGAGCATGAACAGTGCATAGAAGAATATGTCATAAGGAACATTATTGAGGATGAAGAATTGATTCGAAGAGAAATTAAAATTATATAATTAATGGACTTGGAAAGGAAGGTAAAGAGGAAAGGATTGTGTTATGGGGGGTTCTTCCATGATCTACCCTATTTATAAAGGCTAGAGGCCATGATCAATTCTCATACCCTCCTATGCAATCAATTAGAGGATGCACAAGTAGTTTTGGAGAAGGGCCAATTAGAGCACTCTAAATTAGAATATGATGATGGTAGTGATGAAGGATACCCCTCACCCATTCCCCCTCTAGTCAATCAAGCAGTTGCAGAAGAAAAAGTTGCTGAGGGAGAATACATTATTGACCTAATAGAGGTCCCATAAATTGAGGTTACCAATGAGCCTCCTTTCAAAAAGAAAAGAGTTGAACTTGGAGGGCGTTCCCAGGAAAAAACATATGTGAGAAGAGAGAAGAAAAAAGATAAAGTTAGTGCTCTTATTCCTTGAAACATGACATACGACCATCAGTTGAGAAAGGAGATCAGAAAAGGCAAAAAGTTGCAACAGGATGAAGAGGAAAATGTTGAGTTACCTCTTAGAACATGCATTGATGAAAGGTTGATTCATCAACAACAATTCCTTGATGATGAAAATTTCATCAAAACCAAAGAATTCAAAGACATCCTTAGGTGGAGGAAGCAACAAAAAGTTGGCAAACAACTACAGTTGGATAGCAGAGAGATAGTAATAGCTGAAGCCTTACAGGCTATATAGGATTATGATCCTGAAACAGAGAAAATTACTCCAGAGGAAGAAAGGAAACTAGTCAAAGCAGGTGGGATGTTACTTGTTGAAGGCTGGGATTTAGCCTCAACATTTATAATTGTTCAAATAAGGAAGCAACCTGAATTAAAACTATCATCAAAAGTACAGGTTGGAGAACTGATCAGAGGATTTGGTTATAACCCAAATTCCCAGGCTTTTGCAATGTGGAGCCTAGCTCCTAAGGATAAAAAAAAGCCTTGTTAAATATTCAGGAAAGCATGGTGGGTAGTCAAATGGTATGGTCCATTAATAATACAAATGACATGGATATTTTACAAGTATTGTAACAATTTTCCCAATTGAATGTAGCTAAAACTGAACAGCTATCACAAAGCTATGACACCCTGGTGGAAGAGACCAATGCTATTGTAAAGGATAGGGAGCTATGTTACATTAAAATTCATGCTTTGGAAAAAGCAATTACAGATTTGACTCAACAATTGATGGAGAAACCTGAGGTTATCCCTGCATCACCAAAAGAGGTTATACATGTAGAGGTCCAAATAGAGATAACAGGGGAGAGTGCTGAAATAGATAAATAGATCATGGAGCACAATGAGATTGTCCTAGGATCATTAATGAGTATCTTTCATCATAGGATTGATATATTCAAGGATAAAACTAATCTCATTTTAAATGCATATAATAAGCTTCCTATTTTGCATGCTGAGGTAACAAATTTTATTTCTATCTTAAACCCCTACTTTGGAATATGGTCTAGTAGGACTCAATTGTTTGAGAGGTTGGTGTCTTTGTGACCACATAGGAAGGATCTTCCAGAGATAGTCACAGAGGTAGGTGAATAAATTGAGAAGATAAATGGGACTTTTCCTTTCTTTAAAGGCAAATTAAATCAAATCGAGACCAGAGTAAATCTCTTTGGATCAGATTTCAATAGATTCATTCCTTCGATCAAGGGAGAAGATAATCAGATAAAGGCCTTAGAGACTTGGAAAGTAGAGTTTGACAACAAACTTCCTAAGAAAGAGGCATTTATTACTGACAGTGCAGAGCTAGACATGGAATGTATTGATAAGATTTTGGATGAAGCCTTTAAAGCTGAGACTGACATCAAAAAATTTCTAACAAATGTGAAGAGACTAATAGATGCTCGGTGCAACATGCAAAAACCACAACTTGAGAGCATTAAGATCTTTAATTAGCTTGCTGAAGATGATGTAGCAGCATGAGATGCACTGAAAAAGCCTAAAAAGAAGAAAGCTACTATAGAGGACATTGATATCATTGATGAAGAGTAGAGAAACACTTGGTGCCCACTCTTTGAGCACAAGAATGTTAGTTATCTTAAAGATAAGTGTAGGTTAGCCTATAATGGTGGTCACTTAATCTCATTATAACTATCAAATGCTATCCTGAACACATACAGACAAAGGCGCCAAAGGTCACAAGAAGACAAACAAATAAATCAGATTTCATTCTTGTCCTTCCACTACTTGGTTCATTCTTGTCTTTTGTCTTTTCTGCATTTTAGGGTTAGGTCTTATAACCATATTGTAATTTGTTTGAAAGATGATGAAATATAGTTGCAAACCAGACTTCTAAATTTTGGTCTGAGTTTTTTGATCTTTTAGTCTCTATATGTACTAAAGTAGGAATATATAAATAAAATACAATGTAGCTCTTATTCTATATTGTTTTTGTCTCTTTACTTATTGTGTATGCTCTTTTATGTTTAAATTGTAAGGTACTTTAAACATATCAGCTACAAGGTAGCTGTCTAAGTACTTGCAACTTTCTTGCAAGGAAAGGACTAAGTTTTGTGAGCAGTTTCAGGGAGTATAATAGTATTTGAGGATTTGATACAGCAGTGTGGGAGTAACAGGTAGTTTGCAAGGCACTTTACTCGATTTGCATATAGGTTGTAAGACATCCTATAGTATCTTTATTTATCTTTTTCAGTGGAATTGCATCTATTGACTCTATAGATCAAGGATAAGGCACTGGTTTATAGTTGGCTAAGTAATTGATCATTATCCAACCAGAAATTTAATTTATCAAATCATTTAAATTTCAAAATACATTCCATTCAAGTAATTGTCTTTAAGGAATACAATTCAGTTTACTGATTCCTTTAAGAGATAATCAAAATAGGTTATCCTTCCTGAGGTTCATAAGAACTAAAAAAAGAAGGATGAGAATCCTTATTACCTTACTAATTGTTGTTGTCAAATTACTAGTATGGATCATTAAGCTCTGTATCAGGATATTCATATTCATTTGCATAATCATTTACTTTTTGATCCATTTAAAAGTATTCTAGCATTTTAGTAAGAAGATAATCCACTTAAAAGATACTATCATTTAGTAATCATCCATAGGTAATACCTTCCTGATTCAGTGGATCTCAAAAAAAGAGGTAATAGTTTTCCCAGATGTTATATAATACCCTCATAAATTAGCCTTTCTCTTGCATGAAATAGGAGTTTGCATTCAAGTATATAAGTATACTATCACATTAAGGTTGTGCTGCAAGAAAAAGTGCTAATAGGTTGGATGTAGATGTCTCCACATCAACCTTAGCTTTATATGCAACTTCTCCTTCGGTATCCTTTGGAGTGGCATCACCTTTCTTATCTTCTTCACCAATATATTTATGCTATTCGTCTATTTCTTTATGTTCTTGATTTTTATTTTTCTACTCCTCTTCACTCTTATCCTTGGGTATGCTTGCATCAAGTTTGAGTGACTTCTCCTTTTCTGAGATGATATTGATAGCTTGTATCAATAATGACATTTGTCGTGGTATATTAACCTGTGCAACATCCGTTGTTATGTCATGTTCCTTGATTTTCTCGGTGGCACTAGTGGTATCTTCATCTGCCTTTACCTCATCAACAAGATCATTTCCAGTGATATCAATTATTATCACATCTTGGATTGTGACATATGTTGTGTCTCCTAATGACTGCAAACTCTGTAGTGTGTCATCCATGGCCTTTTTACCTGTTTTGTTAGATCAAATGGAATGAAATCTCAACATCATTTATAAGAATGTTCTATGGGTTCAGTGTTGCCTCTTTCTCTTCATTGTGCGGATTCTTGGTAAGTGCTAATACTCTCTCGGGGATTGAATCCTCTTTAGGTGGATGAAGTATTTTTCTCCAAGCATTATCACTTTCTTTGTCAAGTTCAATCAAGCTTCTCTGTAGTACTTTAATGTAGGCTCTCAATTTTGCTAAAAACTTCTTTGAATGTAACTTCATCATTTCTTCAATTTCTTCCATCTTTGATTTGGGTGGCATAATAGAAACAAGGGATCTTTCCCTTATCTATTTTTTAGATTTCAATGCATATGTCCACCTTGACGATAACATGTCTAGAAGTTATTGTGGCATCATCTTATCAAAATATATAGGTATATATTTGAATGTGATCATTTCTTGAATGATAGCTTCTTCAATCTTATTCTGATCCTCGGGTTTCAAAGTTAGCCATTGTCTAATCTTAGCATGTGATATGCCACCTGTTCTGGTGATTGATGAAGCAACCTCATCAATTGTTTTAGAAACTTTATTCTTTGTAGGTTGGGGTGCCTATTCACTCTCATCCTGCTATGTGTCTTCCTTATCTTCCTTGCTTCAAATCAATCTCCTTCTTCTCTTAGGTTCTGATGTTTTCCCAATTTGAGGCTTTCTTTTATAAGTTCTCACTTGTCCTTTCTTAATCGGTGGTGAGTCTACTTTTGCAATTTGACTCCTCATTCTTGATGTAGCATTTGTTCTAGGATTCCTTGGGCATGGTGCATCAGACTTTGTTGACTCAGAGTCACTCACTTGTTCACCTTCACTGATGGGTGACTGTCCCTTGGTGTCTTCTATTTGTTTATTTTCTTCTTCATTCACCGACAACTTCTTTTCAAGTGTCTTTACCATTTTGGTCTTCTTTCTGTCTATCTTTTTAACAACTAAGCCTATTTTTATTCTGGCCTTAGCTTCTTCATAGGTTCCAAATCTTGGTAAAGATTTATCTAGTGGTTCATTCAACAATGCTTCAATAGCATTTTTGGCCTAATCTATGTTTATCTCATAGCCAAGTGGTGCTAGCCATGCTATCCTTGGTAAAGTTGGTTTGATCAAAGTTGTGTCAGTGTCTACCATGAAACAAATGTCATCTTTATATTTATCCACCATTTGTTCTGATATCCTCATCCTTTTTTTCATTTTGTCCTTGAATCTAGTGAAATATTCATTCATAACTAATGTAAATTTTTCCCCTAGTGACTTGATAAACTCACTAATTTGAATGGTCACTGGCCAGATAGTGTCCCAATTGACATTACCGACAGATGGGAAGAAGTCTTGAAAGTAGAAAAATATGCACATGATGAGTGAACCAAACTTATATGAATTATACCTTGCTAATCTAATGGTCCTCATTTTCTCTTCCAATTGATTTAGAAGAAGCTCGGATAGATCTAGTTGTAGGCCTTTCTTTATAATCTTATGGGCAGTTTCAACAACTCCACTTGCAATTTTGTTTAACTGACTGTCTTGAAATATCTTATATCCTAATACATATGCACCAAACTTCAGTTTTGGATTAGTGATGGAGTTTACCTTGAATCCTCTACCATCCCATATTGCACCTGTCATCTTCTCAATCTCAGGGCGAGAAGGGTTTTTGAGTGCCTTGGCCTTGTCGGTTATTGGATAGCTGGTCACTATGTGTATCACATCCCTAGTGATCTATTTTGGCTCATCTAGCTACATCTTTTAGTCATGTACCCTGATTAGTACTATCCTGATCCACTCAGTTTTAAACTCCTTTAGGAACATTAGGGCATTTGTCAGCCCTTTCACTTTGATGTGTTTATGTTCGTCCTTGATGATTCCATCTGTACAAAGCTCCTTTTAAGCTTTCTCAACCTCCAGATCTCTGATTTCTGCAACTTTGCAGTGGATGTAGGCTCAAACATCCTCAATTAGAAAAATCCTAGGTGGTATGCTAGAGAATGCACTAGCGTTGTCAGGTTGTGAAGCAACCTTTGGACAGAATTTGTATTTTGGCTCTTCACAAGTAGTGTTCTTTATTAGGTTGACCTTTTTATCCTTGGCATTCTTGATCTTGGAAGCTCAAGATGTGGTTGCCATTATTTTGTGAAAATTAGGGATTTTACCGCAAATAAATTGTGAGCCTTGGTTGGTCTTAGTTACTTACCTAACCTATTTTGAATGTTGTTGATCTGTCTGAATGCCACGAGTTTACTTGTGAGTCACTCTACAATCTGGTCGCTATTTTTCTTCGCTCTATTTTGCTCTACTTCACTCTAATTCACTCCTAATTTCATGGTGAGTAAATGAGCTTCTCCATCACCCTTTTGTAGATGCTTCCCTAAGTGGTGTAATTAATTCTTCACCCACTTCTCGATGTGCAAAGATAGAGTTTCTCGGTCATCACGCAAACTTTTGGCTCAGTGAATATGCAAACTTTATTCTCAGTGAAAATGTGATGCTCAGGGTAAGTGTCAACTTAATTGACCTTTCACACATTTACTAATAGATCTTGGTATATAGGCAATGACTTCAATGTCTTTTTACATGATTGTTGACAATGCTTGATTTACATTGACAACTTAGCATTTATATGCATACCGACTATTCCTGGTATGCATTGACTCACGAGATTGGATTTACAAATTCATAACAAGTAATACCATAATGCATCTTTATTCATGCTGATTTGGTATATTAACAATGTATAATGGAATTGATGTAAAATATAGCTTGGTATAGTGTAGTTCCATACTTACTTGTTCTGCTTAAGTGGGGGTGGTGATATAACCAGATCCATTGGATAAGGTGTCACCAATTGCATTGCTTGTTCCAGCATCATTTGTATTTGTAGCTTTCCTCCACATTTTTTTTCTCATCTTCCTGATGTCTTCAATGGTATTTCCATTGGTAAAAGTGGTTGTCTCTGTCACTCGGTCTCTACAATCCTTTCTTAGATGACCAACTCTATGACAATTTAAGCATGTCATTCCGGGGCAAGTCCAGTTTCTGGACCTTCTTATCTATTTCCTCATGCAGCTTGCAGCTATGTGAAAACATCTTCCACATGATGTGCAATTTTCCCATGTGTTGTAATCCCAAACATGAGTTACCGACTCTTCTCGGTTGATAAGGATTATCTTGTTCTTTTGGCTTCCATGCTTTCCTTTACTTCTTCCCGCATTCAAGAGATGTGTGCCCATGCATTTTGCAAATAGGTCAATATTTTTCCATGTAGGATTCCTTCTTTGGTTGTTTCAACTTAGATTTACATTCATATGCTTTATTTCCATGCTTGATATACTTATAACAATTTCCTATGAATGTAGATGTTGATTTAGGAATACCTTTAGCTTTGCTCCTGCAAACATTTGAAGTGTGGCCTAGTTTTCCACAGTGATTGCATGACTGCTTCCTTGGTATTGGATTTGTGTAGACATATTTTTCATTAGATTCATTTGATGATTATCCATGCTTGATATACCCTAGACCGGTATTTTTGTTGGCTCTTCTTTGTCCATTTAGAAAATCATCCATTCTTTTGGTGCTTTCTTCATATTTCTTGACCATATCATTGTCTTTTTGCTGAATCCTTACTTCATGTTTTAGTATTTCATTTTCTTCTCTTAGCTCACCAATAGCTTCCAATTTCTCATTGAATTATATCTTCACTCATTTTTCCTCATGACTCATAAGAAATATTTGATTGGTGATCTCATGATAATGTTCAGTAAGTCTTTGTATCTATGTATCTCTTTCTTGTAGCTTTTCAGTGATCTTCCTCCTGTCATCAATAGCTAATCTTCTTTCTTGTTCAACTTGTCTAGCATTATTCATAACATCAATCATTCTTACCATTTGTGTCTCTTGACCAATTTTCAGTATCTTTATTTGTTCTATCAGATGTTGATTGACTTTATTCAGACTTGTGATGCTTCCTTCAGATGTGTCTGATGTATTACTAGCTCTAGATGCTGATGACTCAAACAAATCAGGTATCTCTTCTTCATGATAGTGTGTCTCATTGTAGCAAGATTCCATAACCTTTCTTTCACCCAGTAGCTCTCTAATTTGATTCTTGCTGCTTTATATTGATCATAGAAGATCTGTATCTCTAGCTTCTGATTCTCAATACTCTTGTCTAGCTTATACCTTTCCATTATATGATCTTTTCTCTCAAGTGATTTAAAATTTTCCAAATAAGAGATCTAGCTTTGATACCAATTGTTGGAATTACGGAATGGTGTGTACTAGGAGGGGAGGCGTGAATCAATACCGTTAAATTTTTTATCAATTAACCTTAATCCTTTAGTAATCAATTCCTTGCATTACTGACCATATCTATTATTTTATCTTTCTGTATGTAATATCAATTTCATAAACTCAATTTGCATGTAAACATTCATAGAAACATTCATGAAATGCAATAACACATGACACAAGATTTGGTAATGCAGAAAATTCATGTTAGATGGTAAAAACTACTGTGGGGATGAAACCCAAAAAACTTCACTATCTATAGAATGGAAGGGGCCGGTTAAGGCTTACAGGTTTGATCACTTCTGATAATCTTACCCTGTTAGGAGTAACATCCTTAGACTGGTTAAGGTCTACTCTATTAAGAGATTTAGCAACACTGTTTAGTGTGCAATCGGTTAAGAGATTTACAAAAGGATTGTTAAATCCACCTTCTTAAAGGATTTCTTCTATTTGTTACACTCGTTAGAATGTAGTCAAAAATACTGATTGACCTGAAGATATGCAATCCTGAATTGCAGAGTAAAAATCCTTTAAGTTAACATGTATAAGGTTGATGAACTATAACTGATTGAATGATTGAAGATGTTAAGTTGATGATCACCGAGCTGCAGAAAGTTAATGCAAGACATTAAATCAATTAATGTATTGTATTGTCATTGATGCCAACTTGATATAATTAGATTGGTTATATACAAAGTGTCAAATATTTCAAAGAACTAGAAAGATTAAGGTTATGCTTTCAATAATGAATAAAAGTTCAGTATGCACTAAGTGACTATAAACACCAACGTGCAGTGCACCCCGACGGATAGAGGAACCTGAGAGGAAAGTCATAGTGATACCTGAGCAATAAACTTGAGCAAGAATTACCAATGAGAAGAATCAATAAAACCCAAGTAGAACTTCACAGTGTTACCCGACGGACAAACAACCCTGACGGATAGACAACCTCGACAGAGATGCCCGAGGAGAACTAAAGTTTTGTCTGAGCTAACAAAGAGTTAAACACCAAAAAGAACTAAAGTTCAGAAATGACAAAAGACTTAGCTGGAAAGAGATAACGATGGAGTTAACTAGTTGTTAATATTGTCTTCATTGGCCATTTAAATCTAGAGATAAGGAAGAGTTTTAAAGCTATTTTATTCCAGTTATCAAGAAGATATCTACGAGATAAAACTAAAGTATAGTTTTAAAACAAGATTAGCTAGAATTGCGGATCACGCCAAGAACAAGAAAGTCAAAGAATTTGAAATTGTTAAATCATGTCTATAAAGAAACAAGATAATTCATTATGACTTAGGAGAGTGAATAAAGAAGAGGATGTTGAAGAGTATACTAGTGAAGAACAACTTCATCCAGTCTAGATCAATCAAGTTAAAGAATCGAGCTATATTTCTATGTACACTAAGAAACAGAGGAGCACAACATCACCAAGAAAAAAGAAGTGGAGCAAAGGTATTGAAAGGAGACATTGATCAAAAATGTATTATGAGCTTAAACTAGATCTGAAAATCTGTAAAGTATAGTTGTATATGTGAACAAAACATTTACTGTTTCAATTTAACCATTGGACCAGAAATTCTCTTAACCAGGTATGAATTTACAATCCTTTATATATTGAGATACATCCTAAGGAGTATCAAAAGGTTTGGTCATGAAGATAGCATAGAGATGCCAGATATCAAGTGATAAACTACACTGGGTTTGGTCATAAAGATATCATAGAGATGCCATATATCAAGTGACAAAATATTATATTTAAATCCTATAACAAGGTCTTACCTAATAGTGTGTTTGTAACCTTTAACATGGTTGTCTCTTCACTGAGCTCACTTCAGAAGAGTGAAAATTCTGGGTTACTAGTCCCAAGTGGTTTTTCCCTTAACAAGGTTTCCACATTAAAAATCCATGTGTAAGTGTGTTTATGAGTCATTACTTTAGTGTTTTTCATTACACATAACTAAAACTAGATTGGTCGATATACACTAAGTAATTTACTATATTTCGGTAAATGAAAGATTGCTAATTGGTAAACAATAAATATAAGGTTTAACAGTGAACTCTGAGCAGTAGTTATTATTGAGATTATTTCAAGGCATTCATCTTGTAGGACTGAAGATAACTAGAGGCTTATAATTGTGGTAATAAATTTTTGGGTTGATTTATTGGAATATTTTTGAGCCCACTGATTCACCCCCCCTCTCAGTTATTCTAAAAATTGGTATCAGATCTTGTGTGCTTAGAAGGAAGGTTTCAAGACCTAATAAAAAGATCACAAGATGAGAAAATGAGATGTGCCCAAGTTGAACAAGGACAGCTTTGCATCATGGAAAAGAAAAATAAGACTTAATACTTGGATAATGAATATGTGTTTCCTACAGGACCTCACACACTTGATCAATTGAGAGAAAAGCATGAGCACAATTCTATGATGATAAAACTTGCTTCATCACTCTTCAATGTTGAATTTGAAGATGACAAAACCTACACCTCTGCAAAGAAAATGTGGGAAAGATTGAAGCTAGTACATAGAGGAGATGCTAATGTACTAAGAGCTAAGGCATAAAGCCTAAGAGGTAAATTTGATGGCCTAAGAATGAGAGAAGGAGAAAATATCACTAAATACAGCAACAAAATAAAAGAGGTAGTCAATGCTATCCGAGGAGTTGGAGGAATACTTGAAGAAGAGATAGTGGTAAGTAAAATCCTAAGAAACTTATTGCCTGTCTATGATATAAGAGTATCTTCTATACAAGAAATGAGAGAAGTAGAAAACAATAATGTTACTCTAGATAGTTTGTTTGGTAGAATTATTTCATTTGAGATGAATAAATTTGACAATAGTGTCTTACCATCTATAGAGTCTGCATTCAAATCTTCTTTGAAAATAAGTATGTCAAGTCATAAACACATTACGAGGAATGATAGTGAAATTGATAGTGATGACCAAGGAATTAATCAAATTGAAGCACTATTGGCAATAAGATTGTAGAGAGGAAAAGGTAGATACAAAGGTAAATTACCACTTGTATTTTATAATTGTAAAGAGATTGGAGACTTTGCTGCTAGGTGTCCTAACAAAAGAAAAGATGATAGAAGTAATGACATATCATATGTAAAGAATTTTGATAGAGGTGATAATAGAGATTACCAAAGCAACCGACAATATGAAAGAGATATTTGAGACTATAAGGACAAAGGGAAGAAAGCTTGTTACCTAGATGAGAACATAGATGGAGATACTGACATTGAATTTGATGAAGACATTGAGATGGTATTTATGACCATGAAGGATGATTCAGACAAAGAAGAAAGGTATGTAAAGACTGTACTCATATATAAGGCTAGTAAGAGTGATGTTTGGATTATAGATAGTGGTTGCACTCACCACATGACCGGTAATAAAAAAAAGTCTGAAACTTTTGAGTATTATAATGGTGGATCACTAAGCATGGGTAATGACTCACCTTGTCGAGTTGAAGGTAAAGGAAACATAATGTTGAATAACCTGATCAAATGTAAAAATGCATACTAGGTAAAAGGACTTAACTATAACCTATTGAGTGTTTCACAGCTGAATAACAAAGGTCATCGAGTAGCATTTGAGAATAAGAAGGAAAAAATCTTCAATGAATCAAGAAGGTTGATCGGAACAGGTGAACAGAAAAAAGGTAACCTTTTCTATCTTGATGATGTTAAAACCAGTTGTTTAATGGATAGAAACAAAGACATATGGTTGTGGCATAAAATATTATGTCATAAGAATTTTTAAAACATGATTAAGATAAGCAATAAAAGAAAAGTAAGAGGCTTACCGAGCATGAAAAAACCCGAGCATATCATGTGTAAGAATTGTCAAAAAGGTAAGATGACAAAGTCTAGTTTCAAGAGAAAAACCCATACATCTAATGTTATTCTTGAATTAGTCCATACTGATCTATGTGGACCCATGAGAACAAAGAGTTACCATGGTGATAGATATTTCATTCTCTTTGTAGATGATTATTCTAGAATGATGACATTTATGTTCTTAAAAGAAAATTCAAAAGCATTCAAGATGTTTAAATGGTATAAAGATATGGTAGAAAAAAAAGTGGTTAGGAATTAAAATGCTTGAGATAAGATAGAGGAGGGGAATTTATTTCAGATGAGTTCACTAACTTTTTCAATAAGCACAGAATTAAAAGATAGGTTTCTGCACCAAGAACACCACAACAAAATGGGATTGCTGAAAGGAGAAATAGATCCATTGTTGATTGTGAAAGAACACTAATGATAGAGAAAATAATCACTCAAAATTTTTGGAGGGAAGCTGTTAGTATTGCTGTCTACACATTGAATAGAGAATATGAAGAAAGACACCAAGAAGACACCCTATGAGCCATGGTATGGCTACACACCCAATGTAAGTTACTTCAGAATTTTTGGTAGTCAATGTTATATTTTGAAAGATGATAGAAATTGAAATCTTGAATCCAAAAGTGAAGAAGGTGTCTTCCTAGGGTATTCCACCAAAATCAAGGCTTATAAATGTCTTAACAAGTCCTCTAAAAAGATAATTGAAAGTGCAAATGTCAAAATAGATGAATATGCAGAGAAAAAAGATGAGGAAAGAAAAAAAGAAACTAAAGACTACAATAGGTTTCTCTACAATCAAGAATCCAACACTTTGCCTAAGCAACAATATATTGCTCCCGAGTACTAGAACATTGCACCTGAGCATCAAGATGCAATTACTAAAACTCAAGAAAATCAGCAAAATGATGTTCCAAGTGATGGAGATCAGAATAAGGTCAAGATGATGTTCATAATGATGAACATAGAGATGAAATGAAACATGCCAAGTATGTCAGAAGAAACCATCCATAGAACTAGATCATAGGAGACAAGAAGGCTGGAATAAGAATAAGAAGTAAGTCACTAAACATTAGATGTTTAATTTGTGATTTTGAGCCTAAATTTGTTAATACTGCACTTGAAAATGAAGAATGGGTCAATTCTATGAATGAAGAGATAGAAGTGATTGAGAAGAAAAAGACATGGACACTTGTACCGAGACCTGATGACAAGAATGTCATCGGTACCAAATAGATATTCAGAAACAAGATGAATGAGAATGGAGAAGTCACAAGGAACAAAGCAAGGTTAGTATGCAAGGGGTATGCACAAGAAGAAGGAATTGATTTTGGATAAACCTTTGCACCTGTTGCTATATTAGAAGTAAGAATTTTTATTGCTTATGCTACATTCATAGGATTCAAGGTATACCAAATGAATGTCAAATCTGCATTCCTAAATGGAATACTAGAGGAAGAGGTATACATTGAACAACTAGAAGGGTTTGTTGATCATGACAAGAGAAACATGGTATGTAGACTACATAAATCCTTTTATGGATTAAAACAAGCACCTAGAGCCTGGTATGAAAGACTTCACTCCTATCTCATAAGAATTGGATTTGTAAGAACAAGTGAAAATAGCAATCTATATTTAAAAGAAGATACTGATGATAATATTCTGATTGCTGAAATATTTGTTGATAATATCATATTTGGGGGTAATGATATGTTATGTAAATCTTTTGATAATGAAATGAGAAAAGAATTTGAAATGTCTATGTTTGGGGAGATCAAATTCTTTCTTGGTCTATAGATTCTTCAACAAGAGGCATGTATATATATCACTCAGTCCAAATACATCAAGGAAGTACTAAAGATATTCAAGATGAAAGATTCCAAGCCAGTTGGAACACCTATGGAAATCAGATGTAAGCTAACAAAAGAAGACAAATCAAATGAGGTAAATCAGACCTTGTATAGATCAATGATTGGAAAACTAATGTATGTTGTTCATACCAGACTAGATATAGCACATACAATTGGAATAGTTTCAATATTATATGCTAATCCCAAATAATCACACATGACTACTGTCAAGAGAATTATGAGATATCTAAAGAACACCGAGGACTATGGCTTATGGTATAAAAGAGAAGGCAAATTTGAGCTTCAAGTCTATAAAGATGCTGATTGGGATGGAAACTTAGATGAAAAAAAGAGCACAACTAGAGGAGAATTCTTCATGGGTGACAAACTTGTCACATGGATAAGAAAGAAGCAAGGATGCATCTCACAATCTATTTCATAAGAAGAATATGTGGCTACTGCTGCAAACTGCTCAAATATTGCATGGATCAAACAATTATTGGAAGGTATAAATATGAAAATTCTTGAACCAATGATTATCTATTGTGATAATACATGTGCAATTAACATATCAAAGAATCCAGTCATGCATGCTAAGACAAAGAATATTGCCATTAAGTATCATTACTTAAGAGAACAAGTGCAAGAAAAAGAAGTGATACTAGTATATGTTCAATCCAAGGATTAATTAGTTGACATATTCACCAAGCCATTGCCTAAAGATACATCTAAGTACCTGAGGAAGAGACTAGGGGTCCAACCCTTGTCTATTGGTCACTAAGATGACTAGGGGATTGCATCAGCCTACATACAATTAGAAGATCATTCATATTGATGCAAGCAAAGAGATGGACTACAAAGATACATTTGTACACAACCAGGTACTTATCTACACTGAAAACTAGAAGTATTTATTGGCTAATATAGAGCTATGTTGCTGATGGAAGGGAAATTCAAGGAATATATTAAATAAAGAGAAAAGAGAAATGACTTTGGCATTGTTGTAAAAGGGAGAGATCTAACCTAAAAGGGAGATAATATCCAGATGGGAGAGAAATTACATATGAAATATCCATCATGAGGGAGAAAATACATACAAAAGGAGAGATTGTTGTCAAAGGAAATAGAGGTGATCAAGGAGAGGAATAGTCAAAGGGAGAGAACACATCAGAGAAAAAGAAGCTACATCAAAGGGAGAGATAGAGTTAGAAGTTGCTACATCTATCTAGTGAAGGGAAGAAAGTACTCTGCAAGAAACAAATCTAAGCTAAAAGAGCTTACTGAGAGCCAAAAATTTGTATTGGTTATAGAACAATAAGTTTGGTAGTTTGATAAACTACAACTGATATATTTCATATTGTATTAGTAGTAATGTAGTGTGTTTCCATCAATGCCAAAGGGAGCGATTGATGAACTATAACTGATTGAATGTTTGAAGATGTTAAGTTGATGATCACCGAGCTGCAGAAAATTCATGCAAAACATTAAATTAGTTAATGTATTGTATTTTTATTGATGTCAACTTGATATAATTTGATTGGTTATATACAAAGTGTCAAAGATTTTAAAGAACCAGAAAGATTAAGGTTATGCTTTTAGTAATGGATAAAATTTCAGTATGCACTAAGTGACTACAAACACCAACAGGAAGTGCACCCCAATAGATAGAGAAACCCGAGAGGAAAGTCACAGTGATACCCGAGAAAGAAACCTGAGAAAGCATTACCGATGATCAGAATCAATGAAACTTGAGAAGAACTTCATAGTGTTGACCAAGCTAACAAAGAGTAAACACTGAAAAGAACTGAAGATCAAAAATGATAAAAGACTTAGCTAGAAAGATCTAAAGATGGAGTTAACTGGTTTTTAATATTGTTTTCATTGATAAGTTAAAGCCAGAGATAAGTGAGAGTTTTAAAGCTATTCTATTCCAGTTTTCAAGAAGATATCTACGGGATAAAACTGAAGTATAGTTTTAAAACAAGATTGGATAGAATTGCAAATCATGCCAAGAAAAATAAATTCAAGGACTTTGAAATGGTTAAATCATGTCTATAAAGAGAGAATCTAATTCATTATGAATTAGGGGAGTGAATAAAGAAGAGGATGCTAAAGACTATACTGGTGAAGAACAACTTCATACAGTCTTGATAAATCAATATAAAGAATAGATCTATATTTTTGCGAACACTGAGAAATAGAGGAGCACAACATCTCCAAGAAGAAAGAAGTGGAGCAAAGGTATTGAAAGGATACATTGATCAGAAAGGTATTATGAGCTTACAATAGATCTAAAAATCTGCAAAGCATAGTTGTATATGTGAACATATCATTTACTATTTCAATTTAACCATTGGATCAAAAAGTCTCTTAACTAAGTAGGACTTAAAAATCCTTTATATATTGAGATACATCCTAATGAGTATCAAAAGGTTTGGTCATGAAGATAGCATAGAGATGCCAGATATCAAGTGACAAACTACACTAGGTTTGGTCATAAAGATAACATAGAGATGCTAGATATCAAGTGACAAACTATTCTATTTAAATCCTCTAACAAGGTCACACCTAACAGTGTGTTTGTAACCTTTAATAGGGTTGGCTCTTCACTGAGATCACTTCAGAAGAGTGAAAATTTTGAGTTAATGGTCCCAAGTGGGTTTTTCCCCTTAACAGGGTTTCTACGTTAAAAATCCATGTGTCAATGTGTTTATGAGTCATTACTTTAGTGTTTTGCATTACACATAACTAAATCTGGATTGATCGGTATACACTAAGTAATTTACTATATTTCGGTAAATGGAAGACATCTAATCGGTAAACAGTAAGAATAAGGTTTAACAGTGAACTCCGAGCAGTAGTTATTTGTTGAGATTATTTCAATACATTCATCTTGTAGGACTAAAGATAAATAGAGGCTTCTAATTGTGGTAATAAGTTTTTGAGTTAATTTATTGGAATATTTTTGAGGCCACTGATCCACCCCCCTCTCAGTTATTCTAACATAATATATCACCTATTGTGATGGATTAATACCTCTATTCTACTTGGTATCCTTGAATCTTGTTCTTGGTAATTGAATTCATCTTTTGTTTTCCTTTTGCATAAACCTTCTATCTAATCCTTAGATGTGCTCCTTAGCTACAATCATCATCACATCATCTTGTTCTGATTGATTACACATCTATTTATACAATGAATTGACCTATTTTAGTTTCACGCCTTACAATGATAACTCTATGATCAAAGGTTTTCAACTTGACCTTGATCTCCTAGTTTGCATGTTTACAATCAGTTAGACTGATTAAAATAATTATATTTTCTTTACTTGTCCCTCAAGAAATGGTTTTAAAGATATGATTTAAAGATAAATATAAAACTTAAGTGTTTTATCTGACGTGTAAGTGAGATCCACATTTATTGGAATAAAATTGTCTCTCGGTAGACTGGTGCTCGGGTTCCTCTGTAGTCTTTCCTTGGTGATGTCTATGTAGACATTTTAATATTTTCAATTTTCTTTGTCGACTGACTGTCAGTGTTTAGTGTGAACTTTTCTTTTAGGTTCCTCTGTGAACTATGTCTTCAGTTTACACTGTTAGCTACTCTATCATTTTACTCTTTAGGTTGTGTCATTGGTTTACCTTGTAACCAGTCTGTCGGTGAAAAATGATTTTGGTGACCTTTGTAAACTATTGTGTCAGGTTGTACTATAGAATATCTTTTAGTGAGCATGTTACTGATGGTTCATAAGTTGTTTCCTTTGTATACTAATGGCAAAATATGATCATCGCAGAAGGTGAATTTGGCTAGGTCAAAGATGAAGGGTCCAACCCTTATTTGGTGGAACTTCATACAAAGTGAAAAGGTAGAAGAAGAAAGAAACCCCATTTCCACTTGGAAGAAGATGGTGAGTGAGATCAAGAAATATTTTTTCCCTAAGGACTATGAAGTATTGCTACACAAAAAACTTCAGAATCTAAGACAAAAATACCTTGATGTAAATGCTTATACAGAAGAGTTTCATAGAATGACTCTTAAAGCCAAGATATCAGAGGGTGAGAAACAAAATATAGAAATGTACTTAAATGGGATTAAGTACAGTATCCGAGATGAGCTTAGTTCAACCTTGAGACTATCCACAAGTGCTATAAAATGACACTAAGGGTTGAGGATAAACAATGAAGAAAAGGTGAACAAAATAGCAGAGTTAGAGGGAACAATTTTAGAGGTAGAGGAAGATTCAATGGTGGGGGATCATCTTTAAGAAGCCAAGGTCAATCTAGAAATTAGGGATCAAAGGGAGAAACAAATAACATAGGTTATTTTAGAGGCAGGAGATCGAACACTGGGGGAAGATTTGGTGGGAGAGGACCTAGTGTCTTCACTGGTAAGTGTTTCACTTGTAACCAGGTTGGGAATCAATCTTTTAGATGTCCTAAGAAGCTTGGCACAAATAGATAAGAAGGAGATAGAAGAGGGCAGTTGACCCATGATGATGATAGTCAAAGTGTGTCTTCTTATCACACCACCACTTAAAGGCCTACAAATCTAGAATAAGGAGAATATCTCATGATGAAAAGGACACTCCTAAGGGTACCTACCACTTTAGAGCCACCTCAAAGGAATTCTTTGTTCAGAACAAGTTGCAAAGTGAACAATAAGGTATGCAAATTTATTGTAGACTCTGGATCCACTAATAATATTGCATCAGAGAGTTGGTTGATAAGTTGAAGCTACCAAGAATCCCTCATCCATTCCCTTATAGAGCCTCATGGTTGACAAAAGAGAAATAAACCCTCATTTGTGAACAAGTTTGGGTAGAATTCAATATAGGAGAATATGTAGATAGAGTTTTGTGTGATATCACTGAGATGGATGAATGTCACTTATTGTTAGGAAGGCCCTAGAAATTTGATGTGAATGCCAAACATGATGGGAAAAGTAAAGTGTATAATATAACCAAAGGAGGTGTTGAATATGTTATGAATGCACTTCCTGATGATGGGAAGGAAAAGCATGTTTTTAGCAGTGTCTTGTGTGTTAGGGAGAAAGAATTCATTAAGGTATTAAAGGAGAAGGGTACACCTTGTTTTTATTTATTTGTGAGATCCCAAAATACAACCCTAAAGGAACCAAAGGTCAAAGCCACTAGCAGAGATGTAGGTCCTAAAGAGGTTAAAGAACTATTGGATCAGTATAAGGGTCTAATTGTAGAAAGTACACCAGAGACTTTATCACCTTAGAGGTAAGTTAGTCATCGCATATACCTCATACTAGGGGCCTCCCTTCCAAACAAGGCAACATAAAAAATGACCCCTAAATAGAATAAAGAAATAGAAAGACATATTGAAGAATTATTGTCTAAATTGATCATTAGGAAGAGTGTGAGTCCTTGTGCAGTCCCTACACTAATAGCACCTAAGAAGGAAGGTACATGGAGACTATGTATGGATTCTAGGGAAATTAGTAGGATAACTATCAGATATAGGTTTCCTATGCCTAGAATAGAGGATCTAATCGATTGTTTAGGGGGTGCAAGTTATTACTTCAAAGTGGATCTCAAAAGTGGTTACCATCAGATAAGGATAAAAGATGGAGATGAGTGGAAAATAGCTTTATCAAGACCACAAAGGGTCTTATGAGTGGCTTGTAATGACTTTTGGTCTCTCAAATTTTCCAAGCACTTTTGTGAGGCTTATGAATGAAGTCTTAAAACCTTTTCTCAATAGGTTTGTTGTTGTATATCTTAATGATATTCTAATTTTTAGTAGGAGCAAGGATGAACATCTCAAACATTTGTATATGGTATTGAAGAAGCTCCATGAGGAACAACTGAAGATCAATTAAGAGAAGTGTGTGTTCCTTCAAGAAGAGATTGTATTCTTAGGATTTGTAATATCCTAGAATAGCCTCAAGATGGATCTTTCTAAGGTTGAAGCCATCTTCAATTTTCCACCTCCTACTAATGCTTCAAAGGTAAGATTTTTTCATGGTTTGTGTAGTTTATATAGGAAATTTATCATAAATTTTAGTGGCATATGTACTCCTATCATCAATACTATTAAAGGTGGAAGAAAATGGACATTTATATGGACTAATGAGGCTAATGAGTCTTTTGAGTTTCTGAAGAAAAATATTGCAGAGAAACCCATCTTGGTTCTGCCAGACTTTCACAAAGTCTTCATAGTGGAATGTGATGCAAGCAACAAGGCTATCGGTGGGGTGTTGAGACAAGAAGGGAGACTAGTTGCCTTCTTTAGTGAGAAATTTAATGAAGATAAGAATAAATATTAAACCTATGATCTTGAACTTTATGCAATGGTTCAGTCATTAAGGAAATGGAGGAATTATTTGTTTCCCAAAGATTTCATTATTTTTACTAAAAATCATGCTCTTAGTTTTATGAATGGATAAGAGAAACTTAACTATAGACATGTGAAATGGATAGAATTTTTGCAATCTTACACCTTTACTATCAAACATAAGAAAGGGATTGTGAATAAAGTTGTTGATGCTCTTAGTAGGAGACATCTGACCATTCAAGCAATTCCATTAGAAAGTGTTGGGGTTCATGCTGTGAGGGGCATGTATTCCATAGATGATGACTTCAAGGAGGATTATTTAATTTGTACTGAGATGACAAAGAGATATCACATTGATTTCTCAGAGTTCCTTGTGCAGGATGGATTACTTTTCAAAGGAAATCTGTTGTGTGTGCCAAAAGGATCCATTTGGGAAATCATCATCAAGGAGAAGCATTATGGAAGTTTAGCAGGGTACTTTGGAGTGAATAAAACACTGGAACTTGACAGGAGATTCTATCATTTGCCCAAGTTGTAAACATATGTTAGAACATTTATGGAGAGTTGTTTGGTTTGTCAAAAACCCAAGGGTCATGCATCAAATGCGGGATTGTATACTCCATTTCCTATCCCTTCAAATCCATGGGATTTAGTAAGCATGGAATTTTTCCTAGGTCTACCTATAACGCCCCGCTAGGGAACCCAAGAGAGAATAACCTAGAACATGTCACTATGTGTGCTAAATAATTTTTTTTTAGTTAACATAAAGAAACATACATTCATGTAGAAGTGATTACCATTTATACACATGACTTACACTCACATAGATTACACGACTCAAGGGTCCCATGATGTTGAATTAATTAAAGAAAAACACAACTAACAATATAACAAAAGATTCCATCTGATTAACCATATCAAATATAACTTACATAACCATAATTACAATCCTCGTGGATAACCATGAAACCACCATGAACTCACATCCACTGCACATGTTGCAGGGTATGTGGTAATCACTCTAAACTACTTAATTAAAATTTCTAGATTAGGTATCACATGCGATACTCTAATACAGGATTACAATAATGAAATTACATAATAAATGATGAAGGAACATAAATAGCTCATCCAGAAAGAACCATCAAGCACCTGCTACAAGGATGTCAAATCTCAATGGGTAAAGAATCACTACCACCTGTCCGTGTGGAACCACAAACGTCCACCCCACCATGTTGATGAGATAACAATAGATCCCAATCGGATATCCAAAACCAAGAAGGAATAACCACTAAGAAATGGATCCTGATAGCTCTCTAATCTGGTGTACTAATCATCATAAAAGGTAAGACTCACTAATCCAGAGGAAACTGACAACGTAGGAAATCTAGACTGTGTAAAAGAAGGTGTCATCATGTACGTCTAACCCTTAAGTCTCATCTTAGTAATCCAATGGATTCCGGCACTTAAGTGACCATATACGGAGCTAATGACCTCTCAGACTGACAAGGCCACTAACTATGTCAGGTACCTCGTAGGGAAACTAACATCTTCTCAATACTATCTTAGCCTGTACTAGCACTCAAGCATGGGTGAGGACACATCTTATTAATCCATTTTAATATCTCTAAATATGTCTTTAGTTATCACTTATTAAAGAAACTCCACAATAAGCAATCCAGTAGTCTCTTACAGACACAGAACTTATTGCAAGCCACCCCCTACTACACATCTAGGTAACCTACCCTAGGCTCAAAGATCCTAACAGATCTAGCATAGGTCACAACCCTAGTGTACCCCAAATCCAATATCCCACAAACAAGAATGGTCACATATAGGTACACATACAGATAACATAATTGAAAGGGTCATCATGGTCAGTTTAGGGTAATATCTGACAACACACATGCCATGAAATAGCAAAAATATAATTACACCCCCCAGCCTCTGTATACATCCTAGGTTGTCTGATGCCCCAAATAATCACATATACAAGCACAAGAAGTCCATAATGATGCATAGAAATAGAACATCTAAAAAGAATGAAAAATGAACTATAAGCATATGATCATTTAATAGTTACCTGAACTAGGAACATTACTCAACACAAAATTGGATAGAAATCCACAATTTATTAGATTCTATAAATTAACATTTTTTTTCCCATTCCAATAACACCCATGTTTTAAATCAATTCCTGAATGAAATAATCCCATAGTAAATTGATTAGGATATGCATTTAATTAAATCATAATTAAGTAGAATGTAAATTAATCAATTATTAATCAACCATAATTCTACATTAATCATAATCTACAAATTAACCACTCAATTTAATTGTCATATATTCATTAGCTCATGAAAATTCCTATTAATTAAAACTAATTATATAAATTTATTAATAAAAATACATACTAGTTAAAAATTAACTATACAAATTGATTAATACAAATACATATTAGTTAGAAATTAATTATATAAATTAATTCATAAAAATACATATTAGTTATAATTTAATTATATAAATTAATTTTTAATAACACATATTAACTAAAATTTAATAATAAATTAAAAAAAACTAAAAACAAAAAGTAAAGTTTTTAAAACATATATTAAAACCAAGTAATTGGGGGGGGGGGGACCCACGCGGGTTCCCAACCCCCAACGCATATGCGCTATCCTTTAAGGACAGTGGGGCCCGCAGGGTACCCTCCCCTACGCAGTCTGCGCAGTCCCTATCAATGGGATTGTGGGTAGGGGGGACCACTGCCTCCCTCCCACGCGCATGCACAGTGCCATAGGAGACATGGGGGTTGGTGGGGATGGGGTCCCACCACCCCTTGCAATTTATAATTTTATTTTTTGTTAAATTTTTTTAAAATTTAAAAAACTTTATTACAACTCACTTGCCCAAAGGATTTAATTTAAACTTAATTTTTTTTAAAAAAGAAATCCAAAAACGGAAATGTAAATTAAGGAAGGGTTTTTTTTTATTTATTTTAAACCTTTTTACCTTTCTGGGTAATATTTTTTTGCACCAGTCTGTATTTTTATAGAGGATTGATTTTTTTTTTAAATGATTTAATTTTTTAATGCAACTACACAAGGATAAATATTTATTTTTCTTCTATAGTCACGACTATAGACAGAGTTCAATTTTTCAATTCTAGGAGATTAATGAGAGATCTATTCACGAAATTTTGACAGCATAAGGGTACTATGCTAAGAAATATTTTAACATGAAAATAATAGATCTAAGCTTTCATAAATACCCGAAAACATTGAAACCATAATAAATCATAAATTTAATTTCTCCTATAGTATAAACTATATAAAGGCTAATTTTTTATTTTTTAAGAGATCGAGAGGGAATTTCTTTCTGAAATTTCAAGAGCATAACCCTACGATGCTAAGAATATAGAAAATGAAAGAAATTCAGATCTAGGGTTTCTATAAACACCCGAAAACATAGAAACAACCATAAGCCATTTAAAAGCCAAAAATAATGAACATGCATTTAAACAACACATAAAACCTCAGATCTACAAAATTCAAACCATACATGGAAAATGAAACCTACCTTGATTCCAATGCAAGAAACAGAAGAATGTAGCTTGGAGGATGAAAGTAGATCTAAAAAACCTCAAGCCCAATTCAACCATAGATCTGGCAACAATGAAGATCCGAGCACACACACACAAGCAAGAAAAATATGAAATCCTCAAAGCAACAAGGATCCACAACAATCTACAATTCTTCAAAACCCCAAAATCACCAAGAGCTCTCTAAATCTCAAAAACCTGTTATCAGAGAATCAATGACCAATTCCCCCTAAAGAGATTCAAATTCCCCTAAACATGCAAAGGTTGATGACAACTCCCAAGTCAATCCCTAATTTAACTCAACTTGAAAATTGAAAGTAAATCCTATTTAAATAAATAAAATATGCTTTATTGCCACAACTCAACTTTGACTCCTAATTACAAGTTGAAATATTTCAATTTGAAAATACTTTTTCAACACATTTATGCACATGTAATTAATAAATTATTTAATTAAATAGATTAAATATTTATGTCACAATAATGCATGCAACCAAATATTTAATTATTTAATTAATCATATAAGCACATTTAATATAGTTTTCAATTAAATATTTAATTAAATCAAAATATTCAAATATTTCAATTTAATTAATTATTTAAAATAAACTTAGGATATAATTAAATAATTAATTCAACTATAATCCATTAAATCACAGAATATGGAAAATCACTCAATAATCCAAAAATCACCTGAAAGTATAATCAAGCAAAACACACACAAACTCAAGAGAAAGGGTATTCAAATTCTATCAACCTAGACAAATCTGGTTAGGGTAGTCATATTGAAACTCATCCAACATTAGGATGATTAGGCTTAGGTTAGGGTTTTGGATCTGTATGTTACCTCCCCTCTTTACTATTGAGATGAATATTTATGGGCACACTCACTCCTGCCAATTCAGGGAAGATGATGCCCTGTACCTACAATCTTGTCATCAAAGAACACGCATGTACATACATAATATAATATTGCAACCAATGATAGGGATCAGTCGAATGTGTGGATCTCGCTGAAGCAAGTAACTACATCTCTGTCCTCTACCACAACAACATGCAAACAGATACATAAACATGATAACCATACACATGCAAGTATGGGGTAAGTACATCATAATCAAAATATAAATCATCCCATCATGATAATATCCATAACCTCATAATCAATAGTCATCATCAACTGAAAGAATAGTATCTCTCATGAAAGTAGCCTAAAAGAATTCGGCCAATCAACTAAAACCAATGCCTAAAAAAAGTACGGCATCACAAACTAAAAAGAAAAACATGAGTGGGTATTACACTACCTAAGACCAAATTTGGATTTGACAGTATCTATGTGGTAGTAGATAGATTTTCTAAAATGGTACACTTTATACCATGTAGAACAACTCATGACACATCTCACATAGCAGGGTTATTCTTTAAGGAAGTTTTTAGACTTCATGGCTTACCCTTGTTAAGCATATCTGATAGAGACCCTAGGTTTTTGAGACATTTTTGGAGAATGCTATGGAGAAAGTTGGGAACAAATGTGTCTCTATCATTGGAATATCATCCCCAATCTGATGGTCAGACATAAGTGATCAATAAGTCTCTTGGGAATCTTTTGATATGTTTAACTTAAGAATGTGGAGTCACATGGGATTCCATACTTGTCCAAGAATAATTCTCTTACAATGATTCAGTCAATAGGAGTACTAGTTTGACTCCTTTCTAGATTGTATGGTGTTCACCCTATAAGTGTGTTAGAAATCAAAGTTGTGAAGGATATGGAGAAGAGAAGTGCATTAGCAGAGGAATTTTATGAAGTAATGAAGGATATCCATGAACAAGTGCAAATAAAGTTGAAACATACCATTGAAAAGTATAAAGAGCATGCAAAAAAAAAGAGGAGGGATGTGCAATTCAAAGTGGGAGATATGGTGACAATTAACCTTAAGAAATAAAGGCTACCCAAGGATAGATACACTAAACTCATGATGACAAAGATTGGTCCTTTCAAAATCTTGAAGAAGTGTGGCAACAACACTTATAAGATTGATTTTCCATCTCATATTGGTCTATCTCCTATTTTTAATAAATCTTACATATATGCTTATAAAGGTCCTGTTAGTAATGATTGTGTTGTAGGTGATTTAACTCCTCCTCAAGACAAAGCATTGAATGATATACCCACATCAAACCCTCCTAAGATTGACGACATTCAAGACAAAAGAGTGAGAAAGAAAACTAGGAGAACCACTTACTATGAGTACTTGGTAAAGTGGAAACATTAACCTATGAAGGATGCTACCTAGATGACCCCTGAAGATATTTAGAAAATAGGCTTTCAGCTTGAAGGCTTTCCAACTCAAGGGACTTGAGCTCATTTTGTCTTGAGGAGTATGGTGCAAGGCATCCAGGGCTTATCTAGTTGATTCAAGTTGATTTATTTTGCATTGTAATAAGGATTGATCCTTTTGATCATCCCACTTGTGTCTTGAGTCATTTGTGTGGTCAAGGGTCCCTAAGGTGCATCTATAAACCTTAGGACACCTTAGTCCACTTGGATCCTTTGTTGAATTTGATAGGTGTCAATAGGTGTTTTAGGGATGTGAATTGTTTAGGTATTATATCCAAGGAATTTGGATGAATTTGGTCACAGTGTATTATTTTGTGGTCATAGGAATCCAATGGATGTCATTGTGGTTTCAAAAAGTGTAAAATGCAACAATGTTGCAATGTTGCTAAAAAGTTGTCAAAGTTGCTTGAGAAGTTCAAAATGTGGTTGCCAATAGTCATAACCATTTCTGATCGGTTGGAACTATGTTTTGAAGATATTTAAGCATATCCAAGCCTCTTCAATGGGGTTGGAAGTTGTAGAAGCATATTTTATGCAAGTTTGAATAAAAGGAACCAGATTTCTTGAGAAATTTCTATGTGTATAGATGTGTATGGATTGGGAGAGTGAATTTAATTCCATGATTTGATATCCATGTGAGTCTAGTTTTTAAAACATTTGATTTGAGTTCAATCAGAGTTATAGATCAAAAGTTACATATAATTTGGTAAACGTGGTTCTATAGGGCATCAATTCTAGGCCTGTCACACAAATGGAGCCCTAACTTGTCATTTCTCTAGTGGAAATCCATGACCTCTTGGGAAATGTAATTTAGTAATATATTATTAATGAACCCTAAGGCTCTGCTCGATATTTGGTTTTTTGGTCCTTTTAGCATCAAGCCCTAGGCTAAATATCTCAATGTATTTAGCTAGTCTAATAGGAACAATCATGAGAAGATGAAGTATTTGATTGAAGGGATCAATTGAAGGGTTGATTTAGGTCATTTGGAGTTAGTATAAGGTTTCCAAACCACTGCATCCATTCTGTGTACCCATCATAGACCACTTTCTTTGTAAACCAAGCCTAATTTGACCAATTAGGTATGTGTGCTTTGTGAGGGTTTAGTGGTGCTGGAGTAGAGTGGGTCTCTGGGTCTTTGGGGATTGAAATAAATCTATAATGGGTGTCTAAAAACAACCTCCTTTTGTTTTTTTTCCCTACATCATCAAAATTTATTCAAGAAAAACCCCTTGGATAGGGCTACAAGGAATTGGAGGACAATGTTAGTTTGGGTGTTTGTGGGTGTATATGAACCAATATATTGGATGATTATATGTCAATAGGACCCTAGCAGGGTGTACCAAGAATTGGATTGATTGGGTGAAGCAACTGGTGAAGAGTTTCATACTTTGGTTGGAGTTTATGGAAAGTGTCCCTAAGACATAATTTGAAGATATTTGTTTCATAACCTTGGGTGTTGAATTGGGGTAAGGAGAGTATCTAGATATCATAGGACATTTTTTATCCATCCCATTTGAAGGATTATGGAGTTGGATTTTTCCTAGACCAAGGTTGAAGTGTTGTGGAAGAGATTGAATATCTCTTAGTCTTCTCGTTTTTCTCTCTGCATCCTAGGTTGCCTTTCTATCCTGCTCATCTTTGTTCATTCTGCCAGTAAGTGCCAAGTTGCAGTTATTTCCGAGCGTTCATGCATGTTTCAAGATGTCTTGTGTTGGCTAAGTGTTCTTGTATGTGTTGAGTGAACCAAAGGTTTTCTGATACTCGATTCTTCTTGTTGTGCTCTTTGCACCACATAGGCACTTTCTTCACAAAAATTATAAGTATCGAATTACTAAAAAACATATTTTCAATGGGAAATAAGAGACAACATCAAAGCCACGAAGAATAAAACCTCACCTATGGAAGTTGGAATACAATAGAATAAATTATCGAGGTAATGTCATTCCATCTTATGGTTTTTGTTTGAAATTTATATTTGGATATTGTCTTTTTTTACTAATGATGTAATTGATGTTCGTGAAGGTCCTCAAGGCATTTATGACCAACTTTTAAAAGGAATGAAAAACTATCCTAGACAATTTAGTAGGTTTTCGTACTATGAGCACCTCCCAATTGTGCATTTGTTTGATGCTATATGCATATTAGAAAAAATGTAATAAAGACACTATGGAAAATATTGGATGGAAGGTGTGGCAAAGAAAAAATTGTCAAAATTTGCAATGACATTCATGAATCCAATCATGCATTGAAGTTTTTCATTGAATCAAATATCAATGGAGACTAGAATAATATGAGTGCCCTTCCTTGGTTATTAATGCAACAACAAAGTGATGTCATAAAAGAAGCCATACAAAAAGCTAAATTTTCTACAGGTTTTGTTGCAAACATAAGCAACCTCATATCAAAGAAAGGTGATTTTGGGTCAGGATTGAAAACACATGATTGACATACCTTCGTCAAGGTAAGTCATCTTCTTCTCTATTTACAATATATTTGTAAGACTTCATGTACTTTTCATTGTATTATTTTATAATATATAGATATTATTTTATAATATATTGAAAATATTATTTTATAATTATTGCAGTACGTTCTACCTCTATCTCTCCCACACCACTCCGACAACAGTGTCAAACAAGTTATATATGATATTGGGAAATACATAAGGTTAGAAGTGTTATTTCTTAGATTTTTTGTATAGATATTATATTTGCGTCTTGCTATACTTTTTTTGTAATTTATTGTATAATTTTTTGTAAAGTCTCGTTTATATGTTTTTGTGTGTTGAATCTCTTTTGGTGGTTGTCATCTAAAGAAATTGATAAAAAAGATATAAAAAATTAGAAGAGAACAATTCCTCAGCTTATGTGTGAAATACAAAAGTTTCTACCTTCAACTTTTTTCAATGCACAAGAACACTACCTCATACATCAAGTTGAGGAGATTGAATTGTGTGGACCTGTACCAACTAGATCAATGTGGATGGTTGATAGACACTTGAAATTTTTGAAGGGCTTGGTTTGATAAAGAGCACATCCTGAGGGTTCTATGGTGGAGGGATATATGGTATACTATACCATGGTGTATATTAGTGAATATCTTCCCAAGTTTGCAACAAATATCCGGGTGATACCACAATAGTGGGTTACACTTTTTTGCCTAAACGGACATTGAACTCTACATTTTGAGAAAAACTTTCACATTCGGATGCATATTGTCGTTAAACTGTTTGAAATCGGAAGACAAAGTAAACTAGAGTCTTTTAGGATTTTCTGTCTAGATTCTAAATATATTTTTTTAATTTTTTTTTGAATTGATTTTAATGGTTTTTTTTTTCTCCCACTAAAACTGCTATGTTGCTGAAAACGTCTTTTTCAAAAAGGTACAATGACTTCGTACAACATAACATTTTTTCTAAGATAGATATCAATGTGATTCTTTTGAATTTGGTTTTTTAACATCCATACGGAGGGCATGCAATTGGTTTGATGACATTATCATGATTATTGCATATTTTATGAACATTTGAAGTAGA
>MU223843.1:1015173-1056044 GCA_018584345.1 Thuja plicata
CATCACATCTAATTTTTTCAGTCAATTGAATTGATCCTTTCCCTTTAACACGACATGGTGTATCATTTCCAAATTTAACATAACCACCTTTACACTGATCTAAGGTTTCAAATTTATCTTTATCACCGATCATGTGATGTGAACAACCACTATCAATAAGCCAATGATCACCTTTACTCATATAAGAAATTAGTGCAGTTTTCTAATCATCATCATCAGAATCATTTTCAGAAACTTCTTCAGCTATATAGTAGGACTTCTTACCTTTGTCTTTGTAATCCTTGTACTTCCTAAAGTCTCATTCATCCTTCCTGTCTTTATACTTGATGTCTCTTCTTTCATCTTTGTCATTCTTATCAGGACATCTTGCAGCAATATGACCAACTTTGTTACATGAAAAATAAATAATAGGAATTTTACCTTTGAATTTTCCTTTTCCTCTTGATAGTCTTCTAGCCATAAGTGCCTCAAGTTTTTCTAGATAATCATCAGAATTGTCACTGTCACTATCTACACATTTCTTTCCTTTGTTTGATTTGTTGAGGACCATCTGGGACTTGAATGTAGATTCAATGGCTTGTGGAGTATAGTTATCAAAATTTGACATCTCAAATGCAGTAAGTCTGCCTACCAAAATTTCCAAAGTCAAATTGTTGTTAGGAGTACATCTCAATTCTTGAATTGTAGATACTCTAATAGCATAAATAGGAAGAAGTGTTCTTATTACCTTTCTCATGATAGTGTTATAATCAATGGTTCCTTTAGCTCCTCTAATAGCATTTACAACTTCCTTTATCCTACCATAGTATGAAACTATATTTTCTCCTTCTTGCATTTTCATTTCATCAAACTTACCTCTTAAGCTTTCAGATTTGGCTCTTAGCACATTTGTGTCACCTCCATAGATGGTTTCAAGAGTATCCCATATTTTATTTGTTCTTGTATAGTCCTTTATTTCTTCAAACTCATGATAGTTCAGGGATGATGCAATCTCCAACATTGCTTGATTATGTTCTTTCTTTTCTCTTAACTGTGTAGCATTGAGAGCTCCTGTAGGGGCTACATATTCCTGATCCACAAGATGTTTAGTAGAATCACCAACACCAGCCAAATGAAATTTCATCAAAATTTTCCATGTTGGAAAGTTGTCCTTGTTCAACTTCGGTACCTCCCTTTTATACATCTTGATCTTTTGCTCCAAGTACCTTCAAACCTTTTCAAGAGACCAAAGCTCTGATACCAATTGTTAGAATTAATTTAGAATAACTAAGAGGGGGGGGAGTGAATTATTTATCCACAGGTCTAGATGTGCCCATTTAAATTTTATACCAAATTAAACAACTCAGATCTGCTCGGCAGTGATAGCATAAGTCAACAATATAAGTATGCATTTTACTATTCAAATGAAATAAGCTTGCAGAAACTTAACAATCAAACACAATATAAACATTCACACAAGTTGACACCAGTATTTAACATGGAAACCCAAATTGGGGAAAACCACCAATAACATGCTATCAAGTTTTCACTCTTCTAAAGTGATGCCCTGTTAAGAGCCAACCCTGTTAAAGGTTACAAAACACATTGCTAAATTTGACCTGGTTAAAGGATTTAATCACCCTGTTAGGAGTTGCCTTGTTAGAGGACTTAGAACATTCCAATCTGAATGTCACCTTGCTCAAAGGATTTATATGATGACTATTAGGTCAACCTGGTTAAATGATTTGAACTGATACACTGGTTAAAAAGTAATCAGTAGGTTTGATCTAATTCATACAACTTACTTTGCAATCCAGATCCAATTCAGCTCTTATGCTAATTCACTGAGTGGCCTCCATTCTCATTTCAATCTTCAAATCTGCTTGGAAATCCATCAAGAAATATCTCTCTCCTTCTCTGCTCAGCCTTATTTGCTTAGATCTTTCCAATCAGTCAATTAACCATGCAATCCTCTTGCATACTCTGCATACACAACTATCTTTGCTACATCCATGAATAACCCCTTGAGGTTATCATATACCTCTCCATCTAGGTCAGATACATCTTTTTCTGCTTAATCAAGATCATAGATCTTAGGTTAGGTCGGATCCAACAGATCTTTCCATCATTACATTTAATTTATTTCTCCAATATAATCACCAATTAAATATTTTATCCATGCATTAATTACGGTTACCCGTGCATTTACATAGTGTAGATAAAATGTGCTTATCCTTAATTAACTTTACATATCCCAATAAAATCAACTATGTCAGCCAGAGATCTTAAATCTTATCAATCATAAAAATACTACTGCTCAGCCAACACTATGTTCCTCATCAATTTACTGACACTCGACACATACAAGAAAATATGCTTAGCACATAGTGGTGCTCGGCCGACACAAAACTTGCTCAGCATAAACTATTCTCTGTAAACTGTCAGTGAAAGATAAACAACATCTCACTTTTCCAATGTGCCAATTGATAAAGTACCCTTTGTAATTCCTCATAACTCAACCATTCTTCTTGGTCTTCTTGTTAAATCTCCTCCATCAATCAATAGATATGGTACTCAAACAGATAGCAATAGTCTCACTAGTTAAGGTTTGACATCAATGACAAAACAATAATTGTTTCCATTCTAGCTTTCCAAACAATATTTCCAACAACAAGAGCTAAATATAAATGCAAAAAGACATCAGTGATTTGAGAAGTGGAAATTCCATTGTATTTTATTAATAGAATCTTGACTTCAATACATTCAAATTGACTGAAAACTTGAAAACTTAGACAAAATTCAAAAGCTTGCCTAGCAGTTTTTGAGTTTACCATAACTTACAATATCTTACAACTTGCTATTTATAGCTAGCATTAGTCATCTTGGAATCCTTAAATATCAAGGATGTAACAAGCTTTGGATGAATAAGCTAAGAGAAAAAACTCAGAGTCAAATAAGACAAAATAACAAGTGGACATAATAACCACTTTTGCTATAAGATATTCAAAATGCTTTTGTCTTCTGACCGCCTGGTGATTGTAACTGCTTCAAAAATTGCTCGGAGACAACCATCTAGAATTTTTTATCTTTGATCTTGTTGATGTAAAACCTTTTATATCCCCTATCTTATTCAAGGAGATATTGTTATCCATGGCCTTTCATACATTATGTTCTCCTCCTTGATCAACAACTTGATACTTGTCCGTCCAGAAAGTATACACTTCATCACTTGGCCAATCAGATCCAATGAATTCATCCTTTTTTCTATTAATCTCAACCCAGCTAGAACTTTCCTTTTCGATCTCTTCTTTCCAAACTTCAAAAACTTCTCTGGCTCTGTTAATGATGTTTATAGTTTGAACAAATAAAACCATGCTTTCTAAGGTAATGATGCTATGTGTCCTGGTGGTTATTGTTTCTTTTATTTTCCTTAGCCACAGTGTCTCATTATTCATATCACCACTCTTTTTGAATAGGTTGGGATACATCTCATACCTATCCTTTGAAAATTCTCTTCTCAAGGTTTCTACCTTTTCAACGAGGGTGCTCCTTTTGATATCCATGTCTTTCATCAACTTCAGGCACTTGTAAGTACTGGTTAAAATAATATCAAAATTATTTTTCTCCTTGGATAGGGAATAAAATAATTTCAAATCAGCCCCTTTTCCCTTCCATCTATCCATGACCAAGCCCAATTGATCTTTTTCTGCATCATACTCATTTATTATACTAATAATTTTCTTTTCCAGCAAATAAGGAGTAGCAATATTCACTTCCCTAGCGCACCTCATGAGGCTGGAATATATCTTATCTAAGTATTTCTATTTAACCCATTCTTCTACTTCTTTGTATGCTAAGGATTCTTCAAGATCTTTCTTACTGGTCTCTTCTAATCTTGTCCTTTCAGCAATAAATCTATTTCTTTCCAATTCCACATCTGCTTGGGTAAAAGGACTTGATGGCATAGGAGAAGGGGGATAAGTTATGAATGGGCTAGATGATGAGGGTTGGTAGGGATCTTGTGTAATCATCATCTAGGGAATAGAATGTTCTAATTTCCTACCTTCCAAGATAGAAATTCTCTCATCTTTCTCAATAGATTTTATTTTTTCCTCATTGTAAGCACCCAAAACCTTCTCAAAGTTTTCACTCAAGATTTTGAGTTCATTTTCTAATCTTTGGGATACACTTAAACTAAAATTAGCAGAATCTAATGTTATACTTGCTGCTTCAAAATCCCTTGTTTCTTCAACTCTTCGTACCAAAATGCTATCTAAATGTTCAGCCTAAGTGTCTTCGCCAGTTGTCTTGGGGGTTCTTTTTCTCAATTGCCACATAACCATGGTTGCATAATCTTCACTGAACTTAAATCCCTTTGAAGCCTGTTGTATTTATTCTTTGGTGGAATGAATAGTTTTAGTTTCCTTCCTAATATAATAAAAAACAATAGCATCAACTATGTCCTACTCTGGGAGTATCAACACTCCTTCCCTTTTGACTAGCTATCTGCCTTCTTCAAGAGTTATCTATTCAAACCTGGATAACATCTCTTGTTTTACTTCACTTTCAATCTCCTCTTTATCTCTAGCAGGCTATTCTTCTTTCTTTTGTTGGCATTTATTCTTGAATTGATCAATGTGAATTCTCCACAAGAATTGCAAAAATGCTCTTGCTCTGACAAAGTTGTCATCAGAAAGAAATTTATCACTTGCCTGTTGTGTTAATGGATCCAACTCTTTACCAACATATTCTACCACTGTTAAACCCAACTAAGCTTGTTTTGGCTCTTCAGGAATCCCTTCCTACAATTCCTCGGCTATGACATAGATTTACCCAGTATTTCCCATTTGTACTAGTTGCTGAGCTATAGCTTGTTCATCCATGTGTAGTGGAGATTGGGAAGGAGAATAATTTTTTTCATGTTGTTGTTGTTGTTTCCCTTCTTCTATTTTTTGCCTTTTGGGGGATGGCAGTGTTTGAACACTAGAATCTTGTGGCCTTTTCCCTTTTGGATCAATGGTCTTTTGACCTATTGGAAAAATTGTGTTGTATCCCCTCTACTTGTATACTACATATTCTCCTAGTGGAATATTTCTAGTAGGGAATACCCTACCCAGAATTGCTTTGGCCTTTTCTGGCTCTATTTGCAAAATATTGTCTCTTTTTTGGTTTAGTGCCTGCATAATCTCTTCAAACATATCCATTCAAGACTCAATTTTCTTAGCCCATGGTTGAAATTCCTTTAAAGGGTCATACAATTTATCAAAATTGTGTATAAAATCCAGGCTTTTCTTATATGCCAACCATTTTTATTTCTTTATCTCCTGGTTTATCAAGTCAAATTCATTTCTAACTATATCTTGTGGAAAGATGAATTGATGATTCAACACTACACATTTTGTCTTTTCCCTAAACATGTGTTTAATAAATGTCTCTAGGTCAGCACACCTGGATATTGTAGTGGTCAAGTTGTAGGGTTTCAAATAATCCTACAGGTGTTTCCATCCTCCCTTGGTGATAATGAATTGATGTGCAATTGTGACCATAGGAAAAATATTTCCTTTTCCTCTTCCTGTTAGGGCATCCTCCTACAAGCTTAAGGGGTAATCTATAGGGAAATATGTTTGGAACCCCCCTGAAGCCATAGACCCTTAATACTGTTGATACTAAACAAGGAATAAAATCACCCTAGTTATGTACCATATTAAGCTCTTGGTCATATTCCTTTGGCCTCAAGAATTTTAATAGTGCTACAAGAATCCTAGGATCATCCTTCAACAATAATGCCCTAAGTCTAGCAGAAAAATATCTGTCAAAATTGATGTAACATGCTTCTTTATTGTCCCAAGTCATATCCACATTCCACAACTATATAGGCATGATTTCATCATCCTTGACTCTTATTAGATCCATCTCCTTTTAAAAATAATCAGCTCCTTTATATAGAAACACATGCATCAACAGGGAGTACCATGCAAAAGGTCTGGCTATCTTCATGTTTTGGGTACCTATTAATCCTTCATGAATTAGGTTTGCAATGTATGGAGAAAAATCAAAGATTATTGCTAGATGGGGATGTAAATCTGGACCATCATGAGCATATAGTGAATGGGCATTTCAACTTTTTCATCATCTCCATAGACTTGGCAAAGAGCCCTATATACTGATTTGTCCTTTAGTGTAAAATAGTCAAGTTTGAATGGCTCTTTGGTATTAGGCCCTACCAGAACCAAATCCCCAACTGTGCCAAAATATTGTTTTAGGGGTCCTTCTTTGAAATATTTTCTCTAGGCTTAGCATACTTCTTTCAATTGATCAAATTCAATCTTGTCCATAGAAGTATTTTCATCATTTAATTTGAAAACCTCCCTGATTTCTTCTGCAGTCACCTTTATCAAGATTTGACCATTTTTATCCTTGACCACCCTAGATATGATGTCATAATTCCTAGCTATGTGTACAAGCATATCCATGTCCATGAAAATCCCAGCCACTACCAACTTGCCTACATCAAACTTCCACACATTATTGTTTGGGGGACTAGCATTTCTTTGACCAAAAAGTACCTTAAACAGAGCCAGACTAGTCATACCTATTTTGGCATTTTTAACAAAATGACCCAAATCATATAGAGCTTCAACTAATCTTAGACACAGATCCTTAGGGACTAATTCCTTTTTTTTAGATGCATCATTAGTTGACATAGTCAACTGTTGCAGTAAGTCATCGCATACATTTCTATCCTTATAATTTAATTTTCTTGACAATTCCCTTCTGGGCGGCATTGTGAATTTAGGGTTTTACAGTCTAACAATTGATAATTTCAATAATAAATCCCTTCTTTTACTTCACACCCTACTAATTCCTTTCAAATTTCTTATGACCCAAAAATACCAGTATCAAAAAATTACCAATTCCGCACGAAGCTCAAAAATCTGGATGTGATCACTGCAACTCTTTTCCGCTCCAAAACCTTTGTAAATTATGCAAAATGGCTTGAGTGATCGATCAAATAGAAATCCCATCATATTAAGAATTAAATTTTAACTGGGAAGAGACACACATTTGCCATTACTTCTCAGAGTTCAATGCTTGGCATCTGACTGTTCAAATTTGTTACTTCTGTATTTTAAAATAGAACTGTCGATTTCACTGGATTCTTCTCGTATCAGACGGTCTACAAAAAATTCTCCACAACATTCATCTCCTCAGACATGTGGCATCATGACACATTCCATTGAAGAATAAATCTTGATCACCTTTGATCTAAGGCTTTGTGCCAGTCGTTCGATCCTTCTTAACTCTACTAATCTTTACTTAACTCTACATCATCTTAGACACGCATTATCACAGTGCTTTCCCTTGATAGTTAAAGATCAAATACTTTATGCTTAAGGCTCTGCACCAACCATTGGATCTTCTCAATCTTTAGTGACACATGGCAGCATGGCACATTCCCTCATTAGTCAAAGCAACACCATCTTTTATCTAAGGCTTTGCACCAGTCGTTAGATTTTTATTAATTTGACCAATCTTTATTCAACCAGCTATTTACCAATTGCAGTTTCAAAGTACATAGTGGGACATGTGTCATCATAGTGTGTTCCCTTGATGGATAAAAGAATTTCATCTTATGATTGAGGGGTAATGCCAGCTGTCAGATCTTCATGGAGATAGCACTGATTTATCATATCCTTTATTAAATCGATGGGCCCATTGATTTTCCAGGTTTCACCACGGCACTTTCCCTCGATGAGTAACTCAATAACATCTTTGTCGTGAGGTTTTATGACCACCATCAGATTAGATCTAACTTTTCCTCTATTTAACTTTACCTTTATGACAACACTCTAGCCCACCTAGGACATGTGTCACAATGGCACTTTCCCTCGATACTAATCTTCGTTCATCTTTCATCCACAGGCAAAGCACAGGCCATTAGATCAAATTTGATCTATAGTGATTTCACAACCTATATTTCAACTATGACTGAACCAGCCAGATACATGTGTCATCATGGCATGTTTCCTCAAAGAGTAAAAATCAATCATCTTCATCTTGAGGGAATGCGAGAACCATTGGATTAAGAAAGACTTGCATGACACATGATAAAAGGAAATAAAAGGCTCGCGGGCTTTTAAAATTTATGAAATATTAACACTTAAGACTTAGGATAAAATAAAAAATGACCCCATTTGAAAAGAACACATGGTTAAAAGATCACGTAAGTGACTGAAAAAGTAACTTGAAAATAGAACCTGCCAAGAACATTTGGGGCTTTTTTTTAAATTCAAAAAAATTACGACCCTAGACTTAGGGTTTCCATCATTTTAGGAGATGGGTGGAACATTTTACAGGGAAAATTAGCATTAGTATGAATAAGATTTGAGAGTTTTTGGCGAGACGACCACTTGGAATAAATTTTTTAGGATAAGACCTCAAAACATGAAATATTACCAAGAATGGCTCTCTCTGAGGATGCTTAAACGCCAGATTATAGCAAAAATATAGATCTCTGGAAAAGAAGACCAAAACTGCATTAACCTATTACTAGAAACAAAAACATAATAGAAACAAACACACAACGGAAACAAACACACATGTACATATGATACAACATTGTTGTGCATGGAGAAACAGTTAATTCATTTGAAAAAAAATTCAAAAAATGTCCATGCACTGGTAGTTCCTATTCTTCATCATCCATATTTTTGAGAAAATATGAATCCTTTCCAGAATTTTGACAGATAACAAAAGGCCCTAACCATAGTGATTCAAAATTTTTATGTTTTCCTTTGTCTTCATCCCTAGCATTCCATTGCAATACCAAGTCACCAGGGTGAACTTTTCTCTCATTAGCCCTCTTATCAAAAGGGTATTTCATCTTTTGTTGCATTTTGATATTTTCCCTCTGACTTTGTCTCCTTACTTCATCCAATTCTACCAACTAAACCATTCTTTCTTCCATGGGTTCAGAGACTTCAATCTCTTCATCTTGGATAAATTTATAAATTGGAAGCAAATTATTGACAAGCATCCTTGATTGAACACCATATACTAATTCAAAGGGAGACTTTCTGGTGGCCTTTTTGATAGTGATTTTGTCTGCCCAAAGAGAAAGTTTTAACTTCATATGCCAGGCTCTTTTATTACCTTCCAAGGTCTTTTTTAAAATTTGTAAGAGATTCGTATTGCTGGATTCTGCCTAACCATTGGCTTATGGATGGTACGGGGATGAATAAGACAACAATTCCCATATTAGAGAAAAAATCAAAAAATTCTTCAGATTTGAAACACATGGCATTGTCCATTACTAGCTTGATGGGAACACCAAATATTGTGATCACCTTGTTCATTAAAAAATTAATGAGAACTGTGCTTGTTGCTCTTTTAGTTGGAACCACTTCTACCCATTTTGTAAAATAATCAGTTACCAATAGAATCCAACTATGGCCTCCACTTGACTTCTCAACAAATTCTCTGATGAAATCCATTCCCCACATGCAAAAGGGGGCTTTTACCATTACAGGATTCAATAATAAAGCTCCTGAAAACTTCATTTTTCTTGAGAATCTCTAACATGGTTCACATTTTCTGACAAAAGTATAAGCATCTTGGAACAAACAAGGCCAATAGTACCCATCTCTCAAAATTTTCTGAGCTATTAATCTGGAAAAATAATTCCCTCCACACATTCCAGCATGCATTTCCCTCAAAATCTTCTCTGATTGTCCTTTGTCAAGACATAACAACAAGATCCCATATCTATTTTTCCAAAACAAATCACCATGCAACAAGACTTATTTATGAGCCTATAACTTCAGACTCCTCCTTTGGTTATCACTTAGGTTATCTGGACACTTAGCATTTTTCAAAAAATATACAATATTAGTGTCCAAGGTTGCATTTCAATACTTGTTAGACAATTTCCACATGTATCAACATTGTTGACCTGAACTAGGTCCAAATTCTCTTCTGTCATCAGTTTTTCCAATCCTAACCCTCTTACCAATTTTGTGATGTGGATTTTCAGATCAAATTCCTAAATTTTATTTATCCACTTGCACCTCTTCCCTATTACCTGATTTTGGACAAATATATCTTTAACATCAGCATGAGGAACATATGAATTCACCTTTGCACATACCAGATAAGGCCTGAAAGCCTTGACTTCCTTTACCAAGGCATAATCCTATTTTTCCATCAACTAATAGTTCAGCTTAGCTGACTATAAAGATTTTTTGAAAAAGGCTATTGGATGTTCAAATCCCTCATCATCTTTCTACAATAGAACTATAGCAATAGTATGGAAAGAGGCAAAAGTGAATGAAGAAAAGGATTTGGTGTAATCAGGGGACTCTAGGACAGGTGCTTCTTGGATGGCTTGTTTTATTTTTTCAAAGGCTAAATGTGCATCTTGATTCCACTCAAATTTTACATCCTTTTTTAGTAATCTGACAATGGGCTTGACCAGTTCTACAAAATTGGCAATAAATCTCCTGACAAAATTGGTTTTCCCTAAAAATGATTGTATGCCTTTCAATTTTTTTGGAGCAAGTACCTTCTGAATAGCCTTAATTCTTTCAAGATCTATTCTTACTCCTTCCTTTAACACTATGTGGCCCAGAAGTTTCCCTTTAGTAAAAACAAAGTGGCATTTTTTGGGTTCAAAGACACCCCATATTCCAATGCTTTTATCATAACCTTCTCCAAATGATTACAATTATCTTTTGTCCTTTCTGAAAAAACTATTAGATCGTATTGGTATACTACCATCATAACATCTATGAGATCTTTGAAGGCTACATCCATGGCCCTCTGAAAGGTTTCACCAGCATTTTTCAAACCAAATGGAATGCGAGCATATACATAAGTGCCCCAAGGATTAGTAAATGTTGTCTTGAATTGTGCAGATTCTTTGACCAGCACTTGATTGTATCTTGAGAACCCATCCATCATAGACAATAAATCACATCCAGTGACTTTATGAAACATATCCTCCATATTGGGTAATCCATAGTTATCTTTTAGTGAGGCCACATTCAGGTTTCTAAAATCAACGCACAATCTTATGTCCCCATTCTTGTTTCTCATAGGGACCAAGTTAGAAACCCAAGATGAATGTCTTATAGGCTGGATTATGCCTGCATCTCTTAGTTTCATCAATTATTTCTACATTTTGGTAGCCAATAGTGGATTAATGGACCTTTGTTTTTGCCTAAATGATTTTACACCTTCTTTAATAAGAGGGATGTCATTCTAGAACAAGTCTTTTCTATAAGCTTTAAGATCCTCATAAGACCAGGCAAAAACATGTTTATATTTCTTTAGAAAGTTTATCAGATTTAGTCTCACATTTTTATCCAATTTTTTTCCAATATAGACTAACTGAGGTGAAGATTCAAATCCTAGATTGATTTCTTCTAGATCTTCTAGGGTAGCATTATATTTCTGGGCCATATAATTGTCAATCATGCTAAACATGCCCTCCAATTCAACCAATCCTTTAGGGATGTGATTAGTAGCCAATTAAACAACTTATTGATCAAAGATATACTCCTTTCCATCTACAACTGCTACTAAGGATTCACAATCAATCTCTTGGCCATCATACTAATCCACACATTGGATAAACCTAAGGATATCATCATCATCCTCAAATGATTTCCAGTTATGGACATTGTCAGGGACTGCTGGTCTATTTTTCACTTCTACCAAAGATATGCCAGCAAGGGTAACATCATTGTTTTTAAGGGCAACATTTGCAAGAAAGTCTGCCATTATACTGTGATACCTTTCTACCCAAAGGATATTGAAGGCATCAAAGAACTCTAGCCTATCCCAGACTGCATATTTGTACAATTTTATCCTATCATCTTTGGCAGCATATTGGCCTCTAATCTGAGCTATGTTTAATTGGGAATCTCCATGAATTTTAAGACACTTGATACCATGTTTAATAGAAATATATATTCCCGATATTAAAGCCTCATACTCAGCTATGTTATTTGTACAATGAAAGGCTAATATAAAAGAATACTTGAAAGTAGTACCTGATGGAGATATGAACAAAACTCCTAATCCTTCTTTGGAGCACCCTCCATCAAAATACATCTGCCAAAGTCCATCTTTTTGCAACAGTAACTCATCAACAATGGGGTCAATATTTTTCAATTATGGTTTAATATCTTACACAACAAAGTTATCCATGTCATTATTTACACAACAATTTCACTGGTCAGGCATAACCATCTCCACCATGAAAGATGAACGAGGTTCTCTGTACAACCTGACCTCATTACCATTTACAAGAATTGTTGCATAAGATAAATCCAAATGCAATCTTCCACCAACTACTGGTGCCCATTGTCTAGAAAAAATAAAACCATAATAAGGTTGAGTATCCACAAAACTATGTCCATTCTATAAGTAGCATCTGGGAAAGAAGAAATTTCTACTTCAATATCCTTCAATATTCCTATCACAAGAACTTCTCTATTGTCCATTGCAAAACAACTTCCAGCAAGTTTGGTGACTTGAAGTCTTGGTTCTTTCATGACATGGTATGACATTACAGTCGCTACAGCACCAGAGTCTATCATGAAATTCTCCAGAAATAAATTATTAACAACCAAAGTGACATAAAATGGATCCACAGAAACTGGTTCTTGAGTAATTACATTACCCATGCAGATGGTAGAGATTTCTTTATCTTTTCCTCCATTTGTCCTGCTTTTCCTTGACTAATGGAAACTCCTTTTTATCATCATTAGGAATCATGGGGACTTTATTCTGATCTATCATAGGGATATCATCTATTCCTTTCAAAAGTGCCAATGCAACTTCTTTGTGCTCCTTTATCTTTAACATCTCCATTAATGGCACTGAAACTTTCATCTAAGTCAAAGCATGTTTCATATCAAACATGGGTAATTCAGAAGATGCATCACCTATCATATTTCCCCTTTTAACTTTATCATTGGCCATTTGTTCCTTTGTTATTTTTTCTTTTTCCTTTCTATCAGAAAAAGGATTTTCTTGTCTTGCCAATATCTTATCTCTACTTTCCTTGACAAGAGAGTCTACAACATCTTGAGGAGAAATTTTCCTGTTGTATGTAGGGGAAGGTTTATCTTGAGTAGGTTCCACTCTCCTACTTCTCAAATTGTATGCATCCCTAGCTTGATTTATAGCTATAGCTGTCAAGGATCTCTTCTCTTCATCAGTAGGAACTCTTAAATGAGAATGTGATTTATCATTTCCTACTGTGTTTATAATTTCTCGTGACATAATATCACCTTCATAGTATGGATCATGAACATTTTGTGACTGATATTTCAAATAAATTATTTCCCTTCCATCCATAGCCTGATGGGGTGGGGTACTATCTGGAAACCAGGGATAAGGTTTTCTTACTGTAAACATATTAATAATAGGGCCTTCTTGCTCTGCACCCATTTGTTCATCCATATCACTCATTTGGTCAGATAAGGCTTGGGCTACCACACATTGATACGAAGAATGTGGCATATTGTAGGCAACACACCAAGGAGTGTTTTCAACATAATTTGTACTGTTCCTTTTCAAGCGGTCAAGAGTTTCCTTGGCCTTTTGGTTATCTTGATTTTCATGGATGGGCTTACCATTGGTCCAGTTTTTTTTGTATGGGTAATCTCTCAAATGAGGTCATTGGTCAAACCTTTGGTTTGGGTTTTTATTATCAAGGTAACCTCCCCTATCATTTTTCTCCATTTTGGCAGTGAGATCTTTCACCGAACTTACTAATTTGTCAACATTGTCGACCTCCTTGACATTTTTTCTATTTTGTCCCTTTTCTTTCCAAAGTTTATTTTCATCCCACTTTCCCAATTTTCATGACACTCACCTATTGCTTTCAATACCAATGGCCACTTTATAGGCTTCTCTCAGGGTCATTGGGTTCTTGTCCCTAAGTAAGTAAGACATCTTGCCATCAGCAGCACTAAAATAAGTGGTCAAACATACTTCCTCATCTAACCTTAGCACTTGGAACAATTTATTCATGGCCTTTTGGAATCTAATGTTAAAATCTTCCATATTCTTACTAGGATGCTTCTTGATGTTATTGAATTCATTCAGCATATAGCCAGAATTCACATGTTCTCTATATTGTTCCCTAAAATATTTTACAAATTCATCCCAAGATGCAATGCTATCATTAGGTAAATTTTTGAACCAATATCTAGCATCTTTTGTTAATGACTAAATAAAAATCTTCATAATAAAATCCTCATTTTCAATTTCAAAGTCAGTTAACTTATCACTAAAAGCTTTCAAATTCTCTTCACAAGTTACAACATTGTTTCTTGTGAATTTGGGGATTTTGTCTCATACCTCATTGGGGATCACATTAGGGTGACCAGGAATGCCTTCAAAGAAAAGGGCTCTATATCTGTTCATGTGGACAGGTCTTCTTTGGAAATTTCCCAACATATTGTCACCACTTGGTCCAGTTTCTCCTCCTTTATTTTGAATGGGTAGGGGAACACTTTGTTTTAGGTTAGAAACTTGAATTCTTGGGCCAGGACCAATATGTTGAGCACTTACATTTGGGCTAGAGGCTTTAACATTCAAATTCAAACTAGAAGAATGCACTTTAGGACCAACCCCTTGAATATTTAGAACAGGGATAACATATTGATTTTGTTGTTGTGTACCATGATTAATTGACATAGAGATACTTGTAGAAGTGTTGGTATTGGCATGTAGGAAAGATATCTTCATTCTCATATCAGCTGTAACAGCCTCTAATTCCAACTTTTCCAATTGTTTGGCTAAGTCCTCTTTTGTTTTTCTAGCTTGTTCAAGCTCAAGATCAACTTGAGATATTCCTGCAGGAATGGTTATGTTCTGCTTAGGCTCTTCTATAGTCACACCAATAGCCTTTTGCGTACCCTTTTTGGGGGAATCCTTAGTACTTGTCTTAAGTTTTGCATTATGTTCAATCTCATATGGGTACAATTGTCTGATGACAGACCCTTCTTTCTCAAATTCATCCTTGCCAGGATTTGATGCCTTATTTGGGGCTTTCTTCCTCAAATCATCAAGATTATAGAAAAAATCTAGATTCAAACCTTTAAACTCTTCATTTAGGCTTTTATTCTTGAGGTCATTTCTTCTGGTTTCAGCCAAGAGTTCTTCTCTTTCTATCAGTAAGTCATATAAATATTTCTCACACTTCTTCCTTGCATCTTCTATTTCTATTTCTTGTTCCTTTTTTCTTCTTCTTAAAGCCATAATCTCATCCTTTAACTTATCAGATTCATATGAGGTTGTCTCAGCAGCAGAAGTTTCTTCTGGTGGGGATAGATTTTCTTCTGCAGGGAAGAAACCTATATCAGTATTTTCCCCATCTCTGAAAGGATCAAAGTTTGCATCAGCTCTATAAGTGTCAATTGGTCCTATGGGTCCTACATCTTTAGATGAAGATGACTTTCTCTCGGGAGCAGGGGTCTCTATCCTTCCCTTAGAGGTATTTGGGGAATCATGTTTAGATATACCTCTCTTGGAGCATTGTCTCCTTCTAGGTGTATGGAGCTCTTCTCCAACATCCTTCTTAGGATTATCTTTGAAATAAGATCTGGTATTCCTTTGTCAACTCATCTTTCAAAAATTGACAAGTATATTCAATATGTTCAATGTGCAACACTGGAGTACACCTAGGTTAGAGTCGCTACCTCTTTGCAGAGGACAAATGTATATAGAATGATTGGGTAGCTTTTCCTAACTTAGATTTTCTTTTACAACAATAATTCTAAATGAAACTTAAATGCAAAGTTTCGTGATAATTCCTCACCTTGATCAATTGGTAATCTTAGGAAAATTATTATTCACTGTCTGTATCACTACAAATCTTCTAAACTCTGTAAATTTTCTTTGAAAAATACACACTGGATTAAATCAAAGATTTTGTAGTCGCCAGTCACTCTATTTGAGACAAGATCAATATCATCTTCAGGATCAAAACCTTCAAACAATGTGCAATGATAGATAGGTAGAATAAACTTGCTTTTACTATTATGAGGAAAATTAGACTTATTCTCAATATCGCAAGGACTAACTCTTTCATGAACATGACTCTTAGAACATTAGATAATTCCCCAGTAGAGTCATCAATTTGTTAGCACCTTTTCTTGTAGAATTTATATATAACGTAAATGCTTGACTCTCAGATTCCCAATTCTGATTTGTACATGGAAAAGGCTAATTAACAAGGATACATTCCTTCTACACTTTGATTTCTACAAACTTAGGTGGGTGCACCTATTTTCAGATTCACTGCTTCACAGGAAATCTTATAGTGGATCAAGGATTTTATAATCCTTCTTTTTAAGTTCTTTGACTTAGGAAGGTTAACCTATTGATTATCTCTTTAAGGATTCACCATGATGAATTGTATTTCTCAATACAATTAGCTAGACACATATATTTCATAGATAATAGAAATTAAAAGATTATTCAATATTTGATTGATTTGATGATAAGAACTACTTATCAAAACTTGACCAGTGCCTAATTTCGAGCCAGGAGTCATAATGAAACATATATTCGCCAATGACAATTAATCATAACACAAATAAAATCTTAGATAGAATGCCTTATAGACTATCCTCTCACTCTCACACCTCTGTATCAAATTCTTGCAAAAACCCTAACCCTCTGAAACTATTTGCAAGATTTAAACCCTCGTTGAAAGCAACTCACAAGTAACATGGTTACCTTATAACTGGTACATTCAAAATGCCTTCCAAATTAAACATACAAGAGCTGAATATAAATGCAAAAAGACATCAGTGATTTGAGAAGTGGAAATTCTATTATATTTTAATAGTAGTATCTTGACTTCAATACATTCAAATTGACTAAAAACTTGAAAACTTAGACATAATTCAAAAGCCTGCCTAGCAGGTTTTGAGTTTACCATCACTTACAATATCTTACAACTTGCTATTTATAGCCAACATTAGTCATCTTGGAATCCTTAAAGATCATGAATGCAACAAGCTTTGTATGACTAAGCTAAGAGACAGAACTTAGAGTCAATTAAAACAAAATAACAAGTGGACAAAATAACCACTTTTCCTACAAGATATTCAAAATACTTTTGTCTTATGACCGCATGGTGATTGTAACTGCTTCAAAAATTGCTTAGAGAAAACCATCTAGAATTTTTTATCTTTGATCTTGTTGATGTAAAACCTTTTAGCTCCCCTGTCTTATTCAGACTGTTGGGAAATACTATTATCTGTGGCCTTTCATACATTATGTTCTCCTCCTTGACCAACTGCTTGATACTTGTCCCTCCAAGAAGTGTACACTTCATCACTTGCCCAATCAAATCCAATGACTTCATCCTTTTTTCTATTGATCTCAACCCACTTGGAACTTGCCTTTTCGATATCTTCTTTCCAGAATTCAAAAAATTCTCTGGCTCTGTTGATGATGTTTGTAGTTTGAACAAACAAAACTATGCTTTCTAAGGTAATGATGCTATGTGTCCTGGTGGTTACTGTTTTGTTTATTTTCCTTAGCCACAATGCCTCATTCTTCATATCACCACTCTTTTTTAATAGGTTGGGATACATCTCATACCTATCCTTTGAAAATTATCTTCTCAAGGTTTATAACTTTTCAATGAGGGTGCTCCTTTTGATATCCATGCCTGTCATCAACTTCAGGCACTTGTAAGTACTAGTTAAAATAATATCAACATTAATTTTCTCCTTGGATAGGAAATAAAATAATTTCAAATCAGCCCCTTTTCCCTTCCATCTATCCATGACCAAACCCCATTGATCTTTGTCTGCATCATACTCATTTATTATACTAATAATTTTCTTTCCCAACAAATAAAGAGCAGTAAGATTCACTTCCCTACCACACCTCATGAGGCTGGAATATATCTTATCTAATTATTTCTATTTAACCCATTCTTCTACTTCTTTGTATACCAAGGATTCTTCAAGATCTTTCTTAATGGTCTCTTCTAATCTTGTCCTTTCAGCAATCAATCTATTTCTTTTCAATTTGACATCTGCTTGGGTAATAGGACTTGATGGCATAGGAGAAGGGGGATAAGTTATGAATGGGCTAGATGATGAAGGAAGGTAGGGATCTTGTGTAATCATCATCTGGAGAACAAAATGTTCTGATTGCCTACCTTCCAAGATAGAAATTCTCTTATCTGTATCAATAGATTTTATTTTTTCCTCATTGTAAGCACCCAGAACCTTCTCAAATTTTTCACCCAGGCTTTTGAGTTCATTTTCTAATCTTTGGGATACACTTAAACTAAACTTAGCAGATTCTAATGTTATACTTGCTGCTTCAACAACCCCTATTTCTGCAACTCTCCATACTAAAAGGCTACCTGAATGTTCAGCCTGAGTGTCTTTACCAGTTGTCTTAGGGGTTCTTTTCCTCAATTACCACATAACCAGGGCTGCATGATCTTTACTGAAGTTAACTCCCTTTGAATCCTGCTATACTTCTACTTTGGTGGCATGAAAAGTTTTAGTTTCCTTCCTGATAGCATCAAAAACAATAGCATCAACTATGTCTCACTCTAGGAGTATCAACACTCCTTCCCTTTTAATCAAATCTCTGCCTTCTTCACGAGTTATTTTTTCAAACCTAGATAAAATCTCCTATTTTACTTCACTTTAAATCTCCTCTTTATCTCTAGCAATTTTTTCTTCTTGCTTTTGTTGAAATTTATTCTTGAATTCATCAATGTGAATTCTCCACAAGAATTGCAAAAATGCTCTTTCTCTGACAAAGTTTTCATTAGAAAGAAATTTATCACTTGCCTGTTGTGTTAATGGATCCAACTCTTTACCAGAATACTTTGCCACTGTTAAATCCAATTGAGCATGTTTTGGCTCTTCAGGCATCCCTTCCTACAGTTCCTCGGCTATGACATAGATTTTCCCAATATTTCCCATTTGTACTAGTTGTTGAGCTATAGCTTGTTCATCCATGTGCAGTGGAGATTAGGAAGGAGAATAAATTTGTTTATGTTTTTATTGTTTCCCTTCTATTTTTTTCCTTTTGGGGGATGGCAGTGTTTGACCACTAGAATCTAGTGGACTTTTCCCTTTTGGATCAATGGTATTTCTGCCTGTTGGAAAAATTGTGATGTATCCCCTCTGCTTATATACTACATATTTTCCTGGTGGAATATTTATAGCAGGGAATGCCTTACCCAGAATTTCTTTGGTCTTTTCTGGATATGTTTGCAAAATATTGTCTCTTTTCTAGTTTAGTGCCTATATAATCTCTTCAAACATATCCATTAAAGACTCAATTTTCTTAGCCCATGGCTGAAATTCCTTTAAAGGGTCATACAATTTATCAAAATGGTGTATAAAATCCAGGTTTTCTTATTTTCCAACCATTTTTCTTTCTTTATCTGCTGGTTTATCAAGTCAAATTCATTTCTGACTATATCTTCTGGAAATTTGAATTGATGACTCAACACCACACATTTTTTCTTTTCCCTGAACATGTCTTTAATAAATACCTCTAGGTCAGCACACCTAGATATTGTAGTGGTCAAGTTTTAGGGTTTCAAATAATCCTGTAGGTGTTTCCATCCTCCCTTGGTGATAATGAATTGATGAGCAATTGTGACCATAGGAAAAATAGTTCCTTTTCCTCTTCCTATTAGGGCATCCTCCTGCAAGCCTCCAATCTGTCTTAAAACCTCTTCTAATCCTATCTTAAGGGGTACTATATAGGGTAATATGTTTGGAACTCCCTTGAAGCCATAGACCCTGAATACTATTGATACTTGATAAGGAATTACATCGCCCTAGTTATGTACCATATTAAGCTCTTGGTCATATTCCTTTGGCCTCAATAATTTTAAAAGTGCTACAGGAATCCTAGGATCATCCTTCAACAACAATACCCTAAGTCTATCAGAAAAATATCTGTCAAAATTGATGTAACTAGATTCTTTATTTTCCCAAGTCATATCCGCATTCCACAACTATACAAGCATGATTTCATCATCCTTGACTCTTATCAGATCCATCTCCATTTCAAAATAATCAGCTCCTTTATATAGAAACACATGCATCAACAGGGAGTACCATGCAAAAGGTTTGGCTATCTTTGTGTTTTGGATACCTATCAGTCCTTCATGAATTAGGTCTGCAATGTATGGAGCAAAATCAAATATTATTACTAGATGGGGATGTAAAATCTGGACCATCATGAGCATATAGTGAATGGGCATTTCAACTTGTTCATCATCTCCACAGATTTGGTAAAGAGCCCTATATACTGATTTGGCCTTTAGTGTAAAATAGTCAAGTTTGAATGACTCTTTGGTATTAGGCCCTACCAGAACCAAATCCCCAACTATGCCAAAATATTTTTTCAGGGGTCCTTCTCTGATATATTTTCTCTGGGCTTGGTATACTTCTTTCAATTGATCAAATTCAATCTTGTCCATAGAATTATTTCGATCATTTAATTTGAAAACTTCCCTGATTTCTTCTGCAGTCACCTTTATCAGGATTTGCCCATTTTTATCCCTGACCACCATGGATATGCTATTATAATTCCTAGCTATGCATACAAGCATATCCATGTCCATGAAAATCCCAGGCACTACCAACTTGCCTACGTGAAACTGCCACATATTATTGTATTGGGGACTAGCATTACTTTTACCAAAAAGTACCTTAAATAGAGCCAAACCAATCATACCTATTCTGGCATCTTTAACAGACTGACCCAAATCATATAGAACTTCAACTATTCTCAGACGTGGATCCTTAGGGACTAATTTATTTGTTTTAGATGCATCATTAGTTGACATAGTCAACTATTGCAGCAAGTCATCGCATACATTTCTATCCTTATAATTTATTTTTCCTGAGAATTCCCTTCTGGGAAACATTGTGAATTTAGGGTTTTACAGTCTAAAAATTAATAATTTCAATAATAAAGCCCTTCTTTTACTACACACCCTATTAATTCCTTTCAAATTTCTTATGACCTAGAAATACCAGTATCAGGAAATTACCAATTCCGCAAGAAGCTTGAAAATCTAGATGTGATCACTGCAACTCTTTTCTGCTCCGCAACCTTTGTCAATTATGCAAAATGACTTGAGTGATCAATAAGATAACAATCCCATCATATTAAGCATTAAATTTTAACTAGGAATAGACACACATTCGCCATTACTTATCCAAGTTCAATTCTTGTTGTCCAACTGTTCAAATTTGTTACTTCTCTATTTTAAAACAGAACCGTCGATTTCACTGGCTTCTCCTCGTATTGGACGGTCTACAAAAAATTTTCCACAACGTTCATCTCCTTGGACACGTGGCATCATGACGTGTTCCATTGAAGAATATATCTCGATCTCCTTTGATCCAAGGTTTTGCACTAGCCATTCGATCCTTTTTAACTCGACTAATCTTTACTTAACTCTGTATTGCTATAGGGTCCCATCAACTTAGACACGTGTCATCACAATTCTTTCCCTCGATAGTTAAAGATCAGATACTTTATGCTTAAGGCTTTGTGCCAACCATTGGATCTTCTCAATCTTTAGTGAATTTAATCACCTTTATGATCTATGGCCTCAATCTTGTAGAGACATGTGGAAGCATGGCGCATTCCCTCATTAGTTAAAGAAACACCATATTTTATCTAAGGCTTTGCACTAGTTGTTAAATTTTTATTAATTTGACCAATATTTATTCAACTAGTTGTTTACCAACTATGGTTTTCAAAGTACATAGTGGGACACATGTCATCATGACATGTTGCCTTGATTTATAAAATCCTTTCATCTTATGATTGAGGGTTAACACCAGCCGTCAGATCTTCATGGAGATAGCACTTGTTTATCATATCCTTTATTAAATCAATGGGCCCATTGATTTGCCAGGTGTCATCACGACGCTTTCCCTCGATGAGAAACTCAACAACATCTTTTTCATGAGGCTTTACGACCACTATAGGATTAGATCTAACTTGTCCTCTATTTAACTTTACCTTTATGACGACACTCTGACCCACCTAGGACACACGTCACAATGGCGCTTTCCCTCAATGCTAATCTTCGTTCATCTTTCATCCACAAGCAAAGCGCGGGCCATTAGATCAAGTTTGATCTACGGTGATTTCACAACCTGTATTTCAACTGTGAGTGAATCAGCTAGATACATGTGTCATCATGGCACGTTCCCTCAAAGAGTAAAAATCAATCATCTTCATCTTGAGGGAATGCGAGAACCATTAAATTAAGAAAGACTTGCACGACACATGATAAAAGGAAATAAAACGCTCGTGGTATTTTAAACTTTAGGAAATATTAACGCTTAAGGCTTAGGATAAAATAAAAATGACCACATTCAAAAAGAACACATGGTTAAAAGATCACTTAAGTGATTGAAAAAGTAACTTGAAAATAGAACCTGCCAAGAACGTTTAGGGAATTTTTTTAAATTCAAACAAATTACAACCTTATACTTAGGGTTTCCATCATTTTAGTAGCTGGGTGGAACATTTTACAGGGAAAATTAGCATCACTATGAATAAGATTTGATATTTTTTGGCAAGACAACCACTTGGAATAAAAATTTTAGTATAAGACCTCAAAACATGAAATATTACCAACAGTCAGCTCCCTTCCATTCTGCAGATAGTGAAGTTTTGTGGGTGCCATCCCCATCATAGTTTTTACTTTCTAACAAGAGTTTTTTGTGATATCATATCTTGTGTTATGTGTCTATTAACTTCATGAATGTTTCTATGAATTTTGCATACAATTAAGTTTATGAATTAATACTACATGCATAAGAAAGAGCGTCAGATTTGGTCTGTAATACAATAAAGATTGATTACTAATGAAGAAAGGTGAAAAGTGTTAAAAGTTTTAGAGGTACTGATTCACCTCTCCCCTCTCAGTACTACTTCCCATTAATCCCAAAAATTGGTATCAGAGCTAAGCCTCTTCTTGGAAAGCTTAAAGGCTTAAGAGAAAATATCATACAATGGAGAAGTACAAACTTGATAAAAATATTGAGAATAAAAATCTTGAAATTCAGATGTTCTATGAACAGTATAAGGAAGCTAGAATCAACATGAGACAATTGTTGGATGAAAGAAAGAATATGGCTTCTCACAGTAATGAAAAAGATTATCATGAGGAAGAGATTCCAGATTTCTTTGAGTCTCCTGGATCAAATACAAGAAAGGCATCAGATACATCTAAAGAAAGCATCACAAGCCTAAGTAAAATCAATCTACATTTGGCTGGACAAGTCAAATCTCTGCAAAACAGTCAAGAGACACAAATGGTAAGAATGATTGATGTCATGAACAATGCTTGGCAAGATGAACAAGAAATAACACTAGCTATTTATGATAGAAGAAAAATCATAGAAAAGATACAAGAAAAGGAGTCTGAGATACAAAGACTTAAAGAGCATCACCATGAGGTAACAAATCAGATTATTCTTATGAGTCAAGAAGCAAAAAGAATGAATATGGAACTCATTGAAAGAATACAATTTATCAGTGAAATAAGAGAAGAGAATGAAAAACTAAAGCATGAGGTTAGAATTCAACAACAACATAATGACATGATTAAGAGAGCTTAAGAGAGTACAAAAAGGATGGATGAATTATTGAATGCACAAAGAAGACCCAACACCAACACTAAACTAGGGTACACCGAGCATGGAGAGTCATCAAATGAAGCTGAACCAAAAGATGCCTACACCAATCCTAGACCAAGGAAGCTGAAATGAAATCACTGTGGAAAGTAAGGCCACACCTCAAATGTCTACAGGAGCAAAGAAAAATGTATTCCTAAATCCACATTTACATTCATAGGACACTGTTATAATTGTAGAAAGAAAGAACATAAAGCACATGAATGTAAATCAAAGGCGAAAGAACCAAAGAAGGAAACCTATATGGACAAGTATTGTCCCATCTGAGAAATGCATGGAAACACATCTCTTGAATGTAAGAAGAAGAAAATTGAAGCATGGAAGCCCAAAAATGAAGAAAATGCATATAAACTAAGAAGAGTTGATAATTCATATGTTTTGGACTACAATACATGGATGAACTACATAGCATGTGGTAGATATGGTCACATATATGAAAAGTGCATGAGAACATGGACCAAAAGGTCTAGAGGCTGGACCAACCTTGGAATGGCATGTTTACACTGTCATAAGGTTGGACAACTAAAGAAGGACTACAAAGACCGAATAATAGAAACCACCACTTTTGCAAATGGTAACACCATTGAAGACATCAAGAAAATGAGAAAGAAAATGTTGAGGAAAGCTTCAACCAATGAGGAAGCTAGAACAAACAATGCAGTAGGTGACACCTCATCCCATGGATCTAGTGATATCACCACCCTGCCTAAAGATGAACAAGTAAGTATGGAACTGCACTACGCCAAGTCATATTTTGCATAAGTTCCATTATACAAATTGATAGATAGTCAAAATCTGCATGAATAAAGATGCATATTATTTTACTTGTTACAATTCTTAGAAAAAAAACCCCGTCAGTAAACACATACCAAAAATCATCGGTGAACATAAAAGGATGAGTTGTCTACACTTTCCAAGAAGTGTTGGTCAACACATAAAAATGCTAAGTCTCTAATGTAACCTGACACCCGTCGGTAAGGAAGAAAAGTTACAATGTTGTCTTGACACTACACCAAGATCCATCTGTGAAAGAAACAATCTTAATAGCTATCCCAAGAATCTTGTCAACACCGAGAATGTTATTTAAGTGCTAACCCAAAAAAATCCACCTTCATGTACTGATGAGTTGTTGAGCATTTATGACAGACTTAGGGCAAAAGTCTATAAATAATTGATGGAAGCTCTTCATTTTTCACACGCAATTTGAGAAAACAGAGCAAGGAAAAAAATAGAGCAAAAAGAGAGCAGTTAGCAGAGTGTCCTTGACTTGATCCAATGCACTCCAAATAGATCACTCACTAGTTACATGGATCAAATTAAGTACCGAGTGCACTGAAGAACTCTATTATTATGTTCAAAAAGCCCTAAATTTGAAACACAATGGAAACCACTTCAAGAACAGTAAAATTGAAGAGTGATAACAAGAATGCCATTAAGTTGATCAAGAATAGCACTTGTGTGGAACCTAAATACAAGATATGCCCAGAGATTGTATCGCAACCCGATGATTTTGGCACATTTTCAAAAATTCCACCTAGGGTTTTGTTGATAGAAGACATAAGATCATATATCCACTGCAAGATCACTGAGATTGGTGATCTGGAGATAGATCAAGCTTACAAGAAGCTGTGTGATGAACAAGGGAACCTAAAGGATGAACACAAGCACCTAGAGTAAAAGGGATAACAAATTCCCTATATATCCTGAGGATTTTCAAAACTGACTGGATTAGGTTGGTACTAAGTAGAATGCGTGATCAAAAGCTATGGTTGGATGAATCCAAGAAGATTACAAAGGATGTGTTACATGTTGTAAAAGGTTACCCTATCACTGAAAAACCAAAGGCACACAAGAATCCCTCTTGACCAGAAGTTGAAAAACTAACCAATGCTGTATGGGATAACTGAGGACTTAAGGTGAAAACAATCACCAATGAGGAACTGAGGTTCGGTGAATGTATGATAGGTTACAAAATATTTCAAGTGAGCAGGCTAAACAACATAGCATAGCTTACAAGATTGTCATGAAGGGAATACAAATGGATCTATGTGAGACCCTACTGAAGAAACTTGATGAGAATATGACAACAATCAGGTCTGCCAAGACAAACACATGTAAATTCGGCTCACTTATAATGTGTATATTATTTTATTTTCAAGAATACTTTCCTTCTGTTGGAAAAGTAAAGGGGGACATCACCAAGCCAGTAACATTACAGATAAGTGACCTTATCAAGTCACTAGGTGACAAATTTGATTTAGTGATGACTGAATACTTCCTTGAGTTCAAGGAAAATATGATGGAGAGAGTGAGGATCCTTGAACAGTTGATTGAAAAGCATAGGGATGAAATATGTTTTATGGTGGATTCATATTTCACTCACATTAAACCAGTTGTACCAAGGATAGCCAAGTTACCACCTCTTGACTATGAGATTAACATAGATCAAGCAACAAATGCAATTGATGCATTGTTGAATGAACCACTTGACAGTAAGAAACCAATATTTGGAACATATGAAGAGGCAAAGTCTAAGATAAAAATAGGCCTAGACATCAAGAAGACTATCAATGAGAAAAAAAAGATGGTAAAGAATCTTGAGAAGATATTGTTGGTTAATGAGGAGGAGAAATAACCAACAGAGGAAACTGAGGAACAAGTGCCATCGATGAAGAGAAAGATGAGAAAGAATCAGATTCTGAGCCCACTGAGTCTGATGTGCCTCTACTTCCAACAAAGAAACCAAGGACCATAGCAGCTCAAAGGACAAGGAGCCAAACTACAAAGAATGATACAACACCTCTTAAGAAAGGTCAAGTGAGGAGCTATAAGAGGAAGCATCAAACATAGAAGAAAACACCTACTAAAAGGAGGAGAAGACTGGTTAGGACCAAAGCTGATATTGAAGATTAAAAATAGGATGAGCCTGAGGTGGAAAAGAAAAGCCTAACCCCAAGAATAATTGATGAGAGTGTTGGCTCAATTGCTGCAATAGGTACCATTACTGATAGTAAAATCACACAATGAGTAAAGTTGGAACACAAGGACAAAAAAAAAATAGAAGATGCAATAATCAAGGCTATGGTAAACTTTAAATATGTACCAGTTGAGTTTGGTAACAAATTACCCAAACCATTGAGTGATAGAATATCAACATGATGGTCTTATGCTTTGAACCTTGAAAAGGAAGCAAGGGAGAGGATACTTGTAAGACTCATGCCTCCTGAATCCAAAATGGAAGAAATAAAAGAAATGATCAAAAAGAATTCTAGTAAATTTGTGGCTAAGATAAGAGCCTACAAGGTGCTACAAGGGAATTTCTTAAATCTGGGTGGCATGACAAATGCTAAATGGAGACAAATTCTAGATCTACCTACAAAATCAACAATTTTTGAGAATCAATTACTTCTCACTAACACACCTCATATAGAGGAGAAAAAAGATAAAGCAAGTCCATAGCACATTGCTTTGGATAATGTGGAGAATACTAAGCCCATTGAATTAGATAAAGTCATGAATGATCTTGACATTCAAGACATCACTCACTATGATTGTGATAAAGATCCATAGAAGGAATATGATGTCAAATTCATATCTCTTAAGGATCAAAAAAAGCAACAAGAATTGGAGACACAAGGAAATAAGGACATTGATGTTGCTGATGAGATATGGCAGACACTTCCATTCTTGACATAACAGGACTAGACCCTGCAGATCCAATCCAAAAAGATGAAGATGTCACTTCTCAACAAACTAAAACTGATGAGTAGGACACAACTCTAGATGCAGCATAGGTGGGCACACAAAACAATATGCCAGTATTGATGAAGGCCATCAATCTACTAGAAGGAAATGAAGAATCTACTGTAGTAGATACAAGCATACCTAAAGACAAGGGTGATGCAAAAACAAAGGATATAAAAAATGAGTCAAAAGATACACCTACAGATCATGTTGTAATTGATGATCAACAAGACAAGTCTACTGATCAAAATAAAGAAGCAGAAAAACAAGTAGAAAAGGAAAAGAAGGAGAAGAATGAAGAAGCAAAGGAAGATGAAGCACAAAATAAAACTAAATAAAAATATGTTGAAACACCTAGGGTTGATGAAGAGATGCCTTCACCTAACCGACAAGTGAACCCTAAGCAGAAGGCACATAAAGTTTCATCTACAAAGCCTTCACTGAGTGCCTTAGAGAAAATAAATGAACTAACAATGGTAGTTCATACATATGCTTCTACACAAATCTCAAGGAGGAAGAAGAGAAAGAAAAAAAATCCAGTCACTCTAGATGAAATAATTGAGATTCCAGTATGTGATCCTAGAACATTGGATCCTACTGAGTTGAAAAAGTATGCAAGACTTTGTGAAAAGAAAGCTATGCAAGATAAGCTGAGAAAAGACACAAAAGAAGCAAAGACACTTGAAGTTGCAAAAGGAATACTCCAGCAAATTGTACCTAATACAAATGTTGATCAAATAACCCCCATGCTTGATCAATTAGTGGTTCTCACCGACACTATCACATCTCAAAATATAGATGTTGAGAAGGCTATGTAAGCTAGACTTGAGAAGAAATATGAATTCAAGTTAGCAAAGAAGATAAGTCAAAAATTGGCACTACAAAAGGTGAAGCTATATGAACTAGTAAGCACAATAGACCCTATAATTTCAGAAGCAATAGACTTGATACAAAAATTATGCACATTGGATCAACTCACGAAGGAGTATACCAATAAGATAGCACAAATTGATGCTCATCTTCAAGCTAGTGCACAAGGTCTCACAAAAAATGAAGATGCAATCAAATTTCACCAAGACTAGCTCAAGAAAGCTAGGAAGCTGAGATAGTTGGAGATTTACTTCAGGCAGCTAGTTGATTGTATGTTTGTCATTGATGACAACATATAATATATAGCAGTGTTCTGCATGTACTTATTAGAATGATGTTATCAAGCCTTGTGCATTTATACTCTTGTTGTAGACATGTTGTTTATGTTTTTTTCATACACGTAGACTTAGATATGAAGTTTCAGTTGTGTTGTGTAAGTCTGTTAGATGACAGTTACAGTTTTTGGAGGTTGTCTATACAGAGCCGATGTATTGCATTAGTTCTTGAGTTGCGCCTATCTTCAGAATATGTGTGTGTATATTCAAGTTTAGTTATGAGTTAAAGATATTTATCTAAAGGTGCCAAACTTGTTTCAACAAGATTGCAATGTTAGAGTTAATTTGGTGAGGCCAACTTAGTGAAGCATCACGTCTATTCAGTTTATATTGCGCGATTGTAATTATGCTTGCATGGTTAGTTAAGCCGATAAGGATGTTATGAAGAGTTGCTTAACAGGTCCCATGATCTAATACTTTGATAAAGATACTTATAGTAGTTCATTTGTGGAATGCTAAGTGTGAATGATAAGATAAGAGATAGAAAATGTACAGAGTAGAATATTAGTTGTGTTTCATTCATCAAGGATCTATGTGAAGAAGAAGTGAAAGATTACAATACACTGGAACTGATCAAGATAGAAATTCTACTCTATAGTTCATCATCAGATATAGTGCATATCTACTGTACAGAAGGTTTTAGCCTTCACCATTGAAGTAGTGAGCTTTTGGATAGTGAGTCCTCAACCTTAACCGAGTTATTTGTAAAAGACTCCTAACAGGGCCAGACCCTTAACCAGGTCACTATACTTATTGCATTTTAAAGAACAAATCCTAACAGGGTTGTAAGATCTTCTAACATGGATTATTATAAACAAGTATAGTTCATTGCGGGTGTTAATTCCCACCGGGCTTTTTACCATTTGGTTTCCCCATAACCAAATTGTTGTGTTTTCTATTATGTTATCTGAATGTGCATTTACTTTATTGTATTGTGGAGTTAATGAAAGGAAAGAATTAACTTAGCTGATAACTGATTCACACCCCTCTCAGTTATCCTTTGGGACTATTCTAAAAATTGGTATCAGAGCCAAGTTCCTTGAAGAGAAATCCTAACAGCTTAAGGTAGATCAGATGGCATACTTTAGTAAAGAGAGTCCTAAGTTTGATGGAGAGAATTATCTGGATTGGAAGAACAAAATGATAAAACATCTACATTGTTTTGGTTTTGACATCTTTGAGATAGCCACACAAGAAGTTGTTATTCCCTATCTAAAAGACCTATCAAGAGATGATGCTACTAGTAAACAAAAGGATACATTCACAGCTAATGCAATTGCCAAAGAAGCCCTTATAAGTGCACTATCTGACAGTGAATTTTTTGAGATCAAGAAAGTAGACAAGGCATACACAATATGGAAGTATTTAGAAGACATGTTTGAAGGAGATGTCCAAGCAAAGAATGTGCGTAGGAAGACATGGAAAAATAAATACAAAAATCTTGAGATGTTACCTGAAGAGAACATCAGAGCCTAGAATAAGAGGATAAATGAAGCAATTTCTAGAATTAGAAATAATGGTGGAGAAATATCAAAAGAAGACATAATGGACAAGTTGTTGACTACTTTAACAGAAGATTATGAGAACAAGATCAACATTCTAGAGGAAACCATGCAGTTTTCACAATACTTCAAGAGAGAGACTTTGATCAGTAAAATCTCTGCATTTGAGATATCAAGATTGAAGACTGAACCCAAAAATGAAACAACCTTCAAAGCCTCAGTCCATGGTAAGAAACCTTTACACATCTCTAGCAATACTAAGAAAGAAGAAGTTGATGAAGAACTAGAAAAAATCATTGCCATGATTGCTAAAAGAGAAAAGAAAGGCAAAGGCAAGTATGAAGGACAATTTCCATTCAAATGTTTTTCATGCAACAAGATTGGTCACTTTGCATCCAAGTGTCCCACAAGAGTAAAGAAATTCAGGTCTAATTATAAACCTAAATATATAAAGGAATTCTATCATGCTAAAGAAGGTGTAACTGATGAAGATTCAGGAGAAGATGAAATTGGATTCATTTCCCTTAAAGACATGGAAAAATTGCATGAGGAAATAGACATTGAAGATGAAAAGGAAGCATAGGAGTTAGCCCTAATTTCCAAAGAAGACATCAGGACTGATTGGATCATTGACAGTGGATGCTCTCATCACATGACAGGTGATAAAGACAAATTTGTTAATTTAGACAAGTATAAAGGTGGTATGGTTAGATTTGGAGATAACACTCCCAAACCTATCATAAGAAGAGGATCTATCACCCTGGATGGAAAGAATAAGACATATGATGTTTTGTATGTTGATGGATTACATCACAATTTACTAAGTGTTGGATAACTACTTGACAAAGGTTATCATTTGGAATTCAAAGACAACAAATGCATTATTAGCAACAAATAAGGAGACATGATTGCATCAGGCTCAAAGACAAAAGGTAATGTTTTTCAGCTCAATTCAGATGTAAGTTGTTTTGTTGCAAAAGTGGATGACAGTTGGTTATGGCACAAGAGACTCTGTCATATCAATTTTGATAATATAGTAAAGATAAGCAATGTCAAGGCAGTTAGAGATCTTCCAAGTATTGCAAGACTAGTTGACACAATGTGCAGGGAATGTGTTATGGGAAAGCATGTAAGGAGCTCTTTCAGAGGCAACAAAAACTCAGCTGAGAACAAGTTAGACCTAAAGCATACAGATTTATGTGGTCCTACTCAAACTATATCATACTATGGAGAAAGGTATTTCATTTTGTTTGTTGATGATTTTTCAAGGATGATGTGGGCTGCATTATTAAAGGAGAAGTTTGAACCCTTTGAGAAGTTCAAAATATTTAAAGCTAAGATTGAGAATGAATCTGGGATAAAACTAAAGTGTCTAAGATCAGATAGAGGAGGAGAATTCACCTTTGACCAATTTTATGACTACTGTGAAGAACATGGAATAAAAAGATAGTTGAGTGCACCCTGAACCCCTCAGCAGAATGGGATTACAGAAAGAAGGAACATGATCATACTTGATACAGCATGCACTATGATGATTGAAGGAAAAGTTGTGCACACCTATTGGAGAGATGGAGTCAATACAATAGTCTATACTATCAACAGAACACAACTAAGACCAGGTGCAGATAAGAGACCTTATGAACTTTGGTTTGGTAATGTAGCTACAATAAAATACTTCATAATCTTTGGCAGCAAGTGCTGCATCAAGAGAGATGATAGTGTTGGTAAGTTTGATGCTAGAAGCGATGAAGGTATTTTCCTTGGTTATTCTACTAAAAGAAAAGCATACAGATGTTTCAATTTAAGATTAAAGAAGATAATTGAAAGTACTCATGTTAATATTGATGAGAAGTTCATGGTTCAAGAGAGGTACTATGAATATGCACCTATGATTAAGGATGAACCCAGGCCTAACAGTAAAGACACTGTTATTGAAGAAATGTTCGATTGCATTGATGTTTTATGTAATGAATCTGAATCAAGCAAAGAAGTATTACAAATTACAGATGAGGATGTCACACCAAAATTTTAAAAATTCACATCTAGGTATCATTCAAAAGATGATATCATTGGAGATCAGAGCAGCAGTGTTTTGACTAGATCTAAAGAAAAAAGTTTAACAATGGATGAAGAGGTATGTTTAATTTCACAAATTGAACCCTTAAATATTGAAGATACTTGCAAGGATTCTGATTGGCAGAAAACAATGGAAGAAGACCTAGATCAAATAATAAAAAATGACACATGGGAATTGGTTCCTAGACCTAGTGACAAAACTGTAATTGGAACAAAGTGGGTATTCAGGAACAAGATGAATGAAGATGGTACAGTGGTTAGAAACAAAGCAAGAATAGTGTGTAAAGGATATGCACAGAGGGAAGGGATAGATTACACTGACACATTTTCCCTTGTGAGCAGATTAGAAGCCATTAAGTTATTCTTGGCCTATGTAACATTCAAAGACTTCAAAGTATATCAAATGGATGTCAAATCAGCCTTTCTGAATGGTGACTTGAAGGAAGAAGTCTACATAGAAAAACCTAAAGGATTTAATCTGTCAGATAAACCAGACATGGTATGCAGATTCAAGAAAGCACTCTATGGACTTAAACAGGCCCCAAGAGCTTGGTATGAGAGACTAGATGGTTATCTTACCAAGATTGGATTTAAGAAAGGAGCAGAAAATTGTAACCTATTCATAAGAGAGACACCTGATGGACTATTACTTGTTGCCATATTTTTTTATGACATTATCTTTGGAGGTAATGACAAGCTTAGTGTAGAATTTGAAAAAGAAATGCAAAATGAATTTGAAATGAGCATTATTGGTCCTATAAAATATTTTTTGGGATTAAATGTAAAGCAGACAGATAAAGGGATATTTATAAATCAGTCCAAATACTTGAAGGAAATATTTAAGACTTTCAAGATGGAAGACTGCAAGCCAGTATGCACTCCTATGTTAACAGGATGAAAGCTTTCAAAAGAAGATGATTCCACTGCAGTTGACAAGACATTGTATAAGTCTCAGATTGGAAAGCTTATATATCTTACTCAATCTAGACCAGACATATCTAATGCATTTGGAATTGTTGGAATATTTGTAGTAGAACCAAAAAAGAATCGCCTAATGGAAATAAAGAGAATATTTAGATATCTAAAGGGAACTATAGACTATGGTCTATGGTATCCTAAATCAGAGAATGTACAACTTCATGTGTATACAGATGCAGATTGGGAAGGTTGTATTGATGATAGGAAGAGTACTTTTGGAGGAGTGGTATTTCTTGGAGATAGGTTGGTTTCTTGGGTAAGCAAGAAGCAGAATTGTATCTCTCAATTGACAGCAGAAGCTGAATATGTTGTAGCAGCATTGAATTGTTCAACAATGGTTTGGATCAAGCAGATGGTTAAAGATTTTGGTATACAAGTTGATTATCCTATTATTATTCAATGTGATAACACCAGTACTATCAACATGTCCAAGAACCCTATGATGTAGGCAAAGACAAAGCACATTGAGATTAAATACCATTTTCTTAGAGAAAAAGTTGCAGATAATGAAGTAAAATTGAACTATGTGAGCACCAAAGAACAGTTGGCAGATATTTTCACAAAGCCTTTATCAAAAGATACTTTTGAGTATCTCAAGGAGAAGTTGGGAGTAATTCTCTCTCCTAACTCTGATTATTTAAAGCAACAATAACATCAGTCCATAGTGACTAATGAATGGATGACTACTCTACTTCTGGAGTAGTACCTATGCCTAATTGTTTATGGTGCCCTTTGCCATTGATGTCAAAGGGTGAGTATATAGTAAGGGGGAGCATATACTCTAGGGGAGTAGAAACATAGATAGAGGAACTAAAATAGTGTAGAGGAATCCTTGATGAGGATATTAAGAAGATTGTAAAAAGTAAGAAGACACCATGTGCTGAAGATGTTTTTAATATCATATGTTGCCATCAATGTCAAAGAGGGAGATTGTTGGAGATTTACTTCTGGCAGCTAGTTGATTGTATGTTTGTCATTGATGACAACATATAATATATAGTAATGTTCTATATGTAATTATCAAAATGATGTTATCAAGCCTTGCACAGTTATACTCTTGTTGTAGACATGTTGTTTATGTTTTGTTCATACACACAAACTCAGATATGAAGTTTCAGTTGTGTTGTGTAATTCTGTTAGATGATAGTTACAGTTTCTGGAGGTTGTCTGTATAGAGCTGATGTATTGCATTGGTTCTTGAGTTGTACCTATCTTTGGGATATGTGTGTGTATATTCAAGTTTAGTTATGAGTTAAAGATAGTTATCTAAAGGCGCCAAATGTATTTCAACAAGATTGCAATGTTAGAGTTAATTTGGTGAGGTCAACTTAGTGAAGCGTCATGTCTATTTAGTTTATATTGCGCAGTTGTAATTATGCTTGCATGGTTAGTTAAGCTGACAAGGATGTTATGAAGAGTTTCTTAACAGATCCCATGATCTCATACTTTGAGAAAGATACTTATAGTAGTTCATTTGTGGAACGCTAAGTGTGAATGATAAGATAAGAGACAGAAAATGTATAGAGCAGAATATCAGTTGTGTTTCATTCATCAAGGATCTATGTGAAGAAGAAGTGAAAGATTACAATACACTAGAACTGATCAAGACAACAGGTCTACTCTACAGTTCATCATTAGATATAGTGAATATCTGTTCTACAGAAGGTTGTAGCCTTCACCATTGAAGTAGTGAGCTTTTGGACAGTGAGTCCTCACCCTTAACCGGGTTATTTGTAAAAGACTCCTAACAGGGTCAAACCCTTAACCAGGTCACTATACTTATTGCATTGCAAAGAACAACTCCTAACAGGGTTGCAAGATCTTCTAACATGGATTATTATAAACAAGTATAGTTCATTGTGGGTGTTAATTCCCACCGGGGTTTTTACCATTTGGTTTCCCCGTATCCAAATTGTTTTGTTGTCTATTGTGTTATTTAAATGTGCATTTACTTTATTATATTCTGGAGTTAATAAAAGGAAAGAATTAAATTAGCTAATAATTGATTCACCCCCCCTCTCAGTTATCCTTTGGGACTATTCTAACAGAGACAAGATATACATATTACAGAAACAAAGTTCAGAGATGAGTTGAATGAGCTTCAAGCTCAACTCTTACCAACTCTCACATTACTCCAACAACGTATGAAAAAGGCAAGAGCACTTATTCCCACCCCAAAAATGTTTGTCCTAGACAACATTTATGATATGCATGCCAGGATTGAGCTAGAGAACATGGCACTGGAACTCCTCAAAGAAAAATGGGAGAAAATGATAGAAGATATCAAAAACAGTCACTCCCACATTCTTGACACTTTGTAAGTTACATATTTTTGTCACATTTTTGACAACTTATAAGTTGTACATTTTTGTCATGATTATCAAAAAAGGGGGAAATAATATGTATAGTTAGTCAGTAAAAGGGGGAAATGATATGTACAGTAAGTCATTAAAAGAGGAAAGATTATGAAAAAAGGGGAATGTATAGTACAAAGGAAAGTATACATGTACATATACTTATACTATACCGATGCATATAGTTAGGGGGAGTCATATAATGACAAGGACATATACACAATGTACATACTAAACACTTTAGTATTTTGCATATATTAGTTTTTTATACTAATGTCAAAGGGGAAGATTGAAGACATTATATTTTTCCATTAGTATATGCAAGGAAAACATGATAAACACCATTGGTTTATGCTACACCAATAGACAGGGAACAATACTACCCGATGCCAAGGTTACCGATATTGCCAAGTACAAATCATCCTGACGCAACACTATTTAGTGTTACCCCATGATAGAAAAGACAAAGGAACCCAATGAGTAACCAACAATGTAACCCAACGAAATAGTTAAGAGTGGAACCTGACAATCAGTTCAAAGAAGGAACACCGACAGACTTTCAGTTCACATCGACGATCAAGAACTAACATTTAGTTACATCCCGCAAAAAGTGGATCTAACTTTCCACGTCAGATAAATCACTGAAGTTTTATATTTAGCTTCTTGATTTGTTTTAATACCATTATGTGAGGGGAAATAAATTTAATTATTATTGTTTTTATCAGTTTAATTGATTTAAAACATGCAAACTAAAGGATCAAGGTCAAGTTGTATACCTTGGATCTAGAGTTAACACTGTAATGCGTGATTCTAGAATAGGTTAAAGAACTTGTATAAATAGATGCTCAATAAATTATGAACAATTTGTTTGATGATGATTATAGCCACTGAGAGCATCTAAGGATCAGACAAGAGAATTTATGTAGAAGAATAGAAAAGGATCAAATCAGTTTTTTCAAGAACAGGACCAAGGCTACCGACGAGAAGGAAAAGGTATTAATCAATCACTATAGGTGATATTCATTACTGTAAGCTTTAATGTAAATGTAATTAGAAATTTTAGATTACATAAAATCAAGTCAAACATATTGTACACATTATAACAAGTGGGGTACACTTAAGAAATCCTTTCAAGGAAGGTGGATTTAAAAATCCTATTGTAAATCTCTTAACCGAGTTCACACTTAACAGTGGTTCTAAAACTCTTAATAGAGTAGATCCTAACAGGTCTCCACATTAATACTCGTAATAGGGTAGACCATCAGAAGTGATCAAATTGTAAGCCTTAACTAGCTCGCTTGCATTCTGCAGATAGTGAAGTTTTGTGGGTGCCATCCCCACCACAGTTTTTACTTCCTAACAGGAGTTTTTTGCGATATCATATCTTGTGTTATGTGTCTATTACTTTCATGAATGTTTCTATGAATGTTGCATACAATTAAGTTTATCAATTAATACTACATGCATAAGAAAGACCATCAGATTTGGTTGGTAATAAAATAAAGATTGATTTATAATGAAGAAAGGTGAAAAGTGTTAAAATTTTTAGAGGTACTAATTCACCCCTCCCCTCTCAGTACTACTTCCCATTAATCCCAACAAGAAGCTCATCGTAATGGAGATTCCAATGTTACACCAATGGTAATTGATCTAGCATATAATTTAAGAGGTAGAAAGGTACGTATAAGTTTATTTATCATGACCCATATGTTTAATATCAACTCACAGATCAATGCAAATAATTTTGACATTTTTGAAAAATTGCAGGTCAAGCACCACAAAGCTATTTTGATTATTTTACTGATATTTCTGTCACAAATTGATGCTTATGGAAAGGTAAAACACCAGTAAAAAATGGGCAATTAGTTATTGATATGGAGGTGAAATTATTATGCGATGCTGACATCGCATATACCGGTGACCCCATAAGCATGGTCGCAAAGAGCCTCAAAAAAATCAATTCACAAATTATTTCCATTGTGGTGGATCCAAATCCAAATTTGGATACAGATGTGAAAAAAAATGAATTGATACGGAGAGCACATTGTTTGGACGTAAGAAGCAATGAATTCTTTAGCTATAACAAAAGTTTAATAAAGGTTTATATTTATTACTATTTTATGGATCATGAACTAAAATATGTACGTGTTCTTCTTATAGGATTTTTTGAGAGCTAGCAGAGCTCCTTCAGGTAAATAATTCATTATTAGGAATAAATTGACTAAATCTACGTGGCAATAAAAAATCATTATTTTGTGTAATATGCTAACTGGGTTGTGGGTCTAGATGGAAATTTAAGTAGCTCTAGATGATAACATTGTATGGATGTTTGTTTTTGTGTTTGACTATAACATTTTGGATCAAATTCAATAATCCATTGTGTATATTGATTAGCTCTATATTTGAAAAGATAAGACATTGTATATATAAATGTTTTTCAGGTCATGATGAAGCACAAACACCTCCTTGAGGATGACCAACACTCTGAGATTGTCAACTACAAGGTCAGCAACAAGGAGCATGCACACATCCACGTCTTCTCTGACTAGAGCTAGTAAATCCTTGTTTTGCTATATTTTGTTATGTGTAATTTATGATTTGGTTTGTACTTTCTTGGGTGAATTTGATCATAGTCATTAATTAAATTGTTGCATTAATAGATACACCTACACAGGATAGACCATGGACAAGTACTATTGATAATTTACCATCATTTCCTGGATCAACTTCTATTGATAGTATGGGATTTTTGTAGGTGTCATTGTTGTTGGACGAGAAAGATATGATTTCCTTAAAAGTACCTAAGCTTCCAGGTACTTAATTTAAAATTGTTATTATTTATAGTGTAATTGTAGTTTACTTACTCATAACTCATTTTGGACTAATGATCCCATGATATTTTTGTAGGAAATGATGATTTTTTATAAAAGTCTTTATGAAATAACATTGAAGCTATTCGGGCCCACCATACGTAAATGGTACACAATTTCATATCATTGGTAGAATATTTTTCCTTTCATCCATTTATTGTACTATATAAAAGGTACGTAGCTTCAGCTAATTTTTTATCTAACAATTTTGTTTTTTCTTAAAAGATGGAATGAGCAAGCTCCCAAATTAAAAAATCAACTCATAAAATCTTTAGAGGATCACTTTGGTAAAAATATTTTTGACAAAGCCAAAATTCTTCAGAAAGATTGCAAACATCTAAAGTGTGTGAGACCAATATATAAGGGATCTAAAGGTCAACCCAAAGTACAAGCATCCTCCTATGGTTCTAGAGATGGACTGGAATGAAATCATTGAAGATGCAAAAGAGAAAAGGCTCATAGATGAAGGAATTCCACCACCACAAGGAAAAAATAGGTATGTGATAGTATTAATGTAATTATGCACTAATTAGTGATCTTTATATTTATATAATCCAACATATTTCAAACTTTTCATATATAGACCGCAGGACACATCAAAGGCTACACAGGCCAGAAAAGATAAGGCTGGCCAACACAATCTTGGCTCTGGTGGATATATGAAACTTCATGCACAACTTGTAAGTACCAGTAAATAAAATTTTGTATCAATTTTTTAATATAAAATTACAAACAATTTTGTTTAATCAAGCAATACATGCAATATTGACGATATTAAGCCAAAAAGCACGGCTTTGAATTTAATGTAGCACCCACGAAAGAAGACAAACAAATATGCTTCAAGAAAGGATATAAAGTCGTGGTTGCACGCCACTACATAAAACCCTGTTGCCAAAGAGAGGATTTTGGTGCACCAGTTCACACACAGGTAAATAGGCCTAATGAAAAATAATTCAAATTGAATACTTGAGAAATAATCTATTTTATGTTAATTCTTAACATAAATTGACTATTTTTGTTTGATAAAGCAAATAGTAATAACAATGCGCATGACATTTCACTGCAACCTTCTAATCCTGTAACAGAACCTGCACATGACGAAGGCCCTGATGTGTATCACAATGATGGAGGTATTCATTTTCTATTGAAAATTAATTATGTAATTATTAATGCAATTTAACATCTTAAATTGCAATTGGTGTAACCTTTTTGTGAATATTTTAAAGCATACAGAATGTCATGGTGACAGAGTGGAGCATGATCTTAGTGTTCATCATTGTCATGCCCAAAAGTTGGGCAAAAACACACGAACAAAAATTTTAAAATATCGCAAGAAATGGAATACTAAAACAACGACAAGGGTAACATATGCACGCAAAATGAGGTAGTTGACCGAAAGTCAACTAGAGTTGACCCAAAGTCAACTATACACTGGAAAGGTACAACTAGGGTTCGCTTTAACCCAAAGGAAAAGTCATACACGCAAGTCGAGGTAGTTTGACTAAAAGTCAACTAGGGTTGACCAAAAGTCAAACATCCCTTGATAAAAGTGAAGGAGTGTCACTAAGGCCTACTATGCATAGAGGAAGTCAAAGGTGCGCAAAATGAGACAGTTGACCAAAAAGTCATTTGTCTCCGAAAGGCTCGAAACTAAAACCCTAGGGTCCAGAGGCCATAAGGAGTACCGGGTTCCAATATCGAAAAGAACAGACAAAGTTTGAACCAGGGTTGACCGAAAGTCAACCGTGTACGTCAACGGCCAAGGGTGACGAAAAAGACTAGAAATTAACCAAGAACGATTAGATTAAAAGTTCAACGATTATAGGTTTAATACCTATTCATTAAAACATTATAACTGTAGTATAAAAAATTAAACTAAAACCCCTAAAAGAATATTTATAAATATTTTGAAATCTATACTTAATCTATTCAACATTTAAGAGAACAATTAATCCAATAGGTAATTAACTATTAAAATAATTCTATCTTTAATATCTAATTACTAACAAAATTACCTCTTAAATAACTTAAAAATAACCTACTTAACAATTCTTATCTTTATTTCAAAAATTCTAATTTTTAAATACCTTTATGTCTAAATTAAATTTAAAATATCTAAATAATCCATTTTAAATCAAACAATACTCTATGCGAAATGTCATTATGCCTAAAACAAATCTAATTTAGGAAATCAAATAACTAAGTCAAATCTAATTTTAAATAACAAATCTAATTTATCATATCTTTATTTTAAAAAAAAAAATCCAATCTTATTAAAAACAACACATATAAAAAAAAAGTAAAATCCTAAACCCTAAGCTACACTGCCCAAGCATCAAAAAAAAAAAAAATAACTTATATTGAATAGGCCCGCAGCGTAGGGAAGGCGACGAAACCCAGCGAGCGGGGGGGGGGGGGG
>MU223843.1:1064010-1079390 GCA_018584345.1 Thuja plicata
ACATTAGACATGACTTGATAACATGAACATTTACTAATTTAATAACATACATGCAAACCACGTTTACAAAATAAACACATAACAACGAGGTCCATGTCTCTTTATATAGACAGGACCTTGGTAAGCATAGGTTTATACGTAGTTTCCAGTACTGGGTCCCCGATTTAGATCCATGGCCAACTTTTCCTACACACTCAATGCACACATCAGTAGATCCAACACAACATGATATGAAACATAACATAATGTCAATAATATATGTAAACATATAAACCACATTGCATTTAGAACTGAAATATCCTAACATCGGTTTTTCTAAACCAAATTCATCATGTAACATTCATACATTTAATTCCATATAAGATATCAACATACGCTAAAACTGAATCGGAACATAAAGCATCTCAAAAGTACCCTGATTACAAAATCAGGTGCTGAATATATATATAACACAGGATTCCACCGATCCTCAAAAGTACGAAAATTCTTGCTGAAAGTCAAAGTATGTCAAAGCATAAACTACTAAAAGCATGAGAACAAAATAGTAACTATAATAGTCTAGTGTAGGTCTCACATTCACCCCCTCTAGGCATGAACTTCCTCCTGGAGTTCATCAAAGAGGTGAGGGTACTGTGATCTCATATGCGTTGTGTCTTTTCAAGGGACTGTAACCTCATCATAATAATATCATTAGACCCTAACTTGGTCCATCCCCTTGCCTTGAAGTACAAGGATTCGTCAACTCATAATACGGATGGGATCCATATCCAATTGGTTGTCCAACTCCACCTGTGGTCTCAAAGGATGGTGGTCTGATGCTCTACTGGCCGGTTATCAATTGCTGCAAAAACCATGTGGGACTTTCCCCTATCCTGAATTGTCGGCTCGGACATCGTTGCATGTTGACTACCACCCTGAGAACATTCTCTAGCTAAGTGACCCATGACACCATAGGTGTAACATGGCCCACGCGACTGAACCTGAACTCCTGAAGGCCTAGAGTACTATGAGCCTGAAGCCCTAGAGGACTCATTGTACTCACCTCTAGAGGACTGTTGAGTTTGTGATGGAGGTGTGCTTGGCACCTGTGGTCTCCAATCCTGCTGGGACTGTTGTGGCTGCTGCTATTGTGGGGCCCTAAATGACCCTGAGGAGTTCCTCTGATTACCCTTCCATGAGGGTCTCTGATTACCTGTAGCTTGAGATGTAGGATTACAGTTCTGAGACCTATCGCTAGCATTTTTTTTCCCTTCGACTATCTCTTCGGCCACTAAGGCCCTGTCCACTATGAACCTCAAGCTCCCTGGAGGTACCATGCGTACCCTATCTAAAATTGCGGGATTTAATCCCTTGATGAACCTGTTCACCTGTAGCTTCTCATCTCCCATGTATTCAACATAGGGTAGGAGATCGAGAAACTTGACCTCATACTGGGCTACTGAAAGACCCCATTGCCGGAGGTCATGGAACTCATCTATACGGTGCTGTCTGAACTACTCAGAAATATACTGTTCTTTGAAGAGCTCAAGGAAAGCTCCCCAAGAGAGGGTATTGATGTCAATGAGACCCTTGGTCTCCTCATGCCTCCACCAAGTGGAGGCTCCATCTCTGAGAAAAAGGATAGCGAATCGTGCCTTAAGGTTGCTACCATAGTTCCGCAACCCAAAACACCTCTCTAGGCTCAAAAGCCAAGCCTCAGCTCCTGCCCCATCTGCTTCTCCTTTGAAAATTGAATCTTATAGTTTTTAAATGGATGAATGAATGAATGAAATATGTAATTAGATGTTAATGGGGAATTTAGAGTGATTATAGGGGGGAGGGGCCAAATGAGCTTCCACCTTCACATGGTTGGCCTTGTTAATTAGAGAATATTAAAGTATTCTTGAAACCAAGTGAAGCTCAAGCTAAACCAATCAACACCTGGCCATTTAGTTTTGAAAGTTGGAGTTGTTCATTCTGTCATCATTTTGGAGGTTATGCACAAACCCTTGAAGACTTGTAATCAAAACAACTAGGAAACATAAAATTTATAATGTTTCTCATCTAGGCATGCTCATATTCTCTTATTGTTGATGATTTTGAAGATGAGGTTGGAGATCGTAGCCGTGAAGAAATAAAGGCAGGTAAAAAGAAATCGTATTCATCCTTGACTATCCTCATTTCTACATTTCTATATAGTATTCGTATTGTCCATTGTGGATGACATCTAACCTTTTGTGTTGCACTTGTGAATGTAGGTGACCAAAATGTTGCACTTGCTAAAGAATTGAATGCATCAGCCAACCATGAAATTATTCCTAGCTCTCAAGAAACATATTTTAGAGGAAAAAATGAGGTCCATTGGTAGTGATTAGGGAGTTAAATTTGTGCTCTTTATTTCAATGTATGTGGTACGTTTATAGTTGTAAAATTTGAGTAAATATATATCATGTGGTGATGCATGAGTATTAGTGTAATCTCTAATTGACTATTAATTGATTTGTACAAATTGAATTTGGAGCAGGTATGAACTAGTTTCTGGTGAGAGTTATTTCAGATAAGGTTCCCCTGGGTGAGCTTTGAAGAAGTTCTTAGCATTAGAAAATAATTATGCTAGTATGAAAGTAGACTAATTTTACTTTCATTCATATATAATGCAATGAATTGTGTGGAGTAAATATGAACAATTTGCAGTAGTTAGACAACACATTGAAGAAAATAGATATCAGTGGTATAGAAATTTCCACAGTATTTTTGTGTTTGTTGTTTAATTTCTACATTTTTGTTCAACTATTGTTTTACGTCTACAGAACATTTCCTCTCTCCCTCCCTCTCTCAATGGGTGTCCCCTTCTCCCTCTCTCCCACTTATAATGGGTTTCCCTTGTTTCTGTAGTTGCAGACTGAGAAATTTCCACATTATTTTTGTGTTTGTTGTTTAATTTCTATGTTTTTGTTTAACTATTGTTTTATGTCTACAGAACATTTCCTCCCTCCCTCCCTCTCTCAATGGGTGTCCCCCGATCCCTCTCTCTCTCTCTCTCACTTATAATGGGTCTCCCTTGTTTTTGTAGTTGCAGACTGTAATCAAAGAGAAGTTCCATCAACTAGGTGGTCTTCAAAATATCCTTCTATTATGAGATTCGATACCCTGTTTGCCTTTTGTTTTGGTCTATGATATGCGGGATTGGTCTATAATTTTCAGTGATTAGTTAGTGCTGACTCTTTTATCATTTCTATCATATAACATACAGGGAGAAACTGTTCCAGTTAGTGCTGACCATTTTCATTAAGTATCCTCAAAAATAATTTTTTAACTTTAAGAAGAATATTATATTCTTTTTTTGTAAGGTAAGAGTTGTTAGCATTTAGTACCTTAGAAGCACAAATTAATACTTTTATTATTAAGAGACCAGTCTACTAAAAATAATTATATGCTCAAATATTTTTTTATAAATAGGATTGTAATCCCTTTGAAATCTCAAATAACTTCTTAAGACAGGCCAGACGACAAGCTTCTTCTTCTCTTCTCCAACCACATCAATTCTCGCCATGATTTTCCATTTCTTTCTTTTATTAATTGGATGGAACTCTATTTGAATTGGTTTTGATTGTATATTATTTTAAAAGAATAGTTGTGGTGGAAAACGCTACCCATTTTCCATCATTGCCAAAGTCTTGGGGTAAGTCATTTTCTATGGTTTGAATGAGTTTTATTTTTTGCAATCTATATGTAACCAAATATTTTGTGTTTTGACTGAACAAACATTCACATAAACCTTAAATATATTTAATTCTATAGAAATGACAACAATTTGTAAGGATTTAGTAGAAAAATTGATAGAGGTTAGCATTAATTTGCACCCATTTTTCATTATGAAGTTATTGAATCAATAGGTGGTCATCCAGAGCATAAATTATCTCTAATTCTGAAATGATAATGTTAGTTTTTTTTGGATTCATTCACAATTTGATGGAATCTCTGAATTGGTATTCAAATATGAGATATCCTCAAAGGGTCCAATTCAAATATTATGGTTATTTTAAAGATATAACATCTACATGAGTAGCTGTCCTTGCCAACATTTTGATCTTTCATCTATTAAGATTTTCCATCTATTTATTAGGCTTCTAATTTTTTTTCACCATTTTGATTTCATTAGTTCTTTTTCCATAGTCAAAGGTATGAAATTGGCGCTTTCAAGTATTTCAAGCCCTTGCTTATATGGATAAACATGGGTACTGTCACTGTGATCTTAAGCATGGTAAGTGTATGAATTAAAGCTTGTATCTTGCTCATTTTAGGTTTTATCTCTACACTCTCTGCATTATTTTTTCGGTGGCAATTCTTTTCTTCATGACAAGTACAAAATATGGCTGGTTACAAAAGATGTTATCAAGATTTTTGATTTTGGTCTTTCACGAGAGGTTTGAGCCACCATTTATGAACTATGTAACAACATGATGTTATAATGGACGTGGTTGAATTTGTTTGTTCATCTAATATACAACTTTATATTTTTCATTGGGACTATTTGATAGCCTCTTTATAGGTCATAATTGACTGTAGTTGTTGGTTGTCTCCATATCAGGTATCGATATCCTGAAGACTTGCTACAGTCCTCTTCTGGTGGTTTTGTTATGGGCGAGTTTAATGTCCAAATATAATTATATGAACATAAAATGTTCTACATAAAACCTAACATTTGTTCCTTGTTTATTGAAAAACATGTGGGCCATGAGAGCTCTCATGGTTGAGCTATTTACTCTTTGCCCTCTCTTTTATGGGTCTAGCTAGAATCATTTGAAATATTAATTTTCTTACGGTATAAATCCAAATTTGGAGATTTGGTATAAACATTTTGTTTTTGTGTGATTTAGTAATTATGTTAACATATGGTGCATGTAATTGAAGATTCATGTTCCTGAAAAATGAACCTGTCCAGATGGAAGAGTCTTCTATTGGGAAAGAGATTATTTACTTGATCTTGTAGAGAGAAAACCCTTTTGGGTGACTACTTCTTAAATGGACACTTGTTTACAGTAAGTAAAATTGTATTTCAATGTTGTAATTCCATCTGATTTACTATTTTTGACTTTTAGTTTACTTCTGCTATGCAATTTGTGTTTGGAGAGTTCTGAAACTTGGGGAGCACGCTATCATATTTTCTACTCTGATACAATTGGGCAGTTGACTGGGTTAAATAAAATGGTGGAAGATGCAGCTAATAGTCTCAAGAAACAACTTCATCACTTGCTATAGGACATCCAATATAATCTCATTCCATTAAATCTTGAGTATGTGAAAATCCCTTGAATCTTGAGTATGTGAAAAACCCATTTCCTCCTATATTGAATAAGATTTGGAACATTTCGCACAAGAATCATAATTTTTCATTTATAAAATCAAATTCAACTGGTGACTTTATAATATGAGGACCTACATAAATTTCTTTCATATATATGTTGTTAGTATATTTGAAGTTTTGACTTGTTTTAGTGGTTTATTTAAAATTACATTAAATCATAATATTAGAAAATGAGGTACTTCAAGACTGGTATCGTATCTTTCAGAAATAAGAGATGGGTAGTTGGCGACTTTTTTTTAATATAATTTAACAATTTTTTGAAAGTCATGGAATTTTGAAAATAAGAATATTAAATCAATCATACAGTTTTTTATGTCCCTTTGCCTTCCTTTTTAGTCTCTTGACTCATTTTTCTTGGAGACTATCAATTTTTTGTCATGGGAGATGCAACAAAAAGAACCCTATACTTCTGAAAGCTTAAGCCAAGACAAAGCTTAGAGTGTATAGTTTAAGTCAAACAGTAACACATTGAGGCTCTTGACATTTGAGTATTGAGGCTCTTGGATATTAGAGCGTTGAGGCTCTTGGATAGAATTACCAATGAAAACTATCTTTCAGAGAACCTATGGATGGAATCTCACATGAAGAAAATCCACTAAAATTATGTAAGTGATACTTAAAATCCCTACCAACTCAAATGCTCTCTTCTTGCATGAACTCACACCGGTAAGTTCGTCCACTAGCCACTTTTCCCTCTCCTAATTTCCTTGCAGGAGTCGAGGGCTCCTCTACTTCTATTCACTCACCGAATAACTCTTATTGACTGTTCTGAGAGTCATCTTCCTTGGCACTGGTGCTATGGACTCCTGCAAGTATGTTTTTATGACTCTTCCCTAGTCAGACTATAGCCAAGCTTTCCTAGGGCAAGATAATTTCATATTCCTACATCCCTATAAGAAAACTAACAAAAGAGTAAAAACTATATAGAGGCTCCATTTTTTCTATATACAATGTCGACTAGCAAATTTCAAATGGAAGCCATTATATACAACTTGGTTGCTCCTAAGAATTAGACCAAGTAAGGAAATAGAATCTACATGAACAGAAACAGAATTGCAAATAGAAAGTGAGCATACAAAGTAATCAATGGGAAGGATTTCTTTAATTACACAAGGAAAATCCTATAGTTTCACATTGCTATGTAGATTCCAAAATGGCAAAAATGCTTGAATTTAATACAGAAGTAAGCAAAAACTTAAAACAAAACCCACTACACCCAACTACAACCAATTAGATCCAACTACCTCCAACCCCACACAATTGGCAATCCAATTTTTTTAAGCTCTCCTCGGATTGGTTACGCAATGGATTGGAAAACTAACTGATACTTCCATCCTGCATACATTGGAGAAAACTAGCCCATCAGCATAGCCTATACCGATGATACTATTGAGGGTCGATCTAACCATGTTCTGGTCTCCCTTCTAAGAAAATTCTCCCTGATGAGTGGTAAAGTGTACCCTGATGCCTTAAGACTGGTTGGTGAGCCATCGAGAAACTGACTCTGACGGCTTCATCAGGGGTCGGTCTAACACAAAACTCATTGGGACTATAGACCACACTATCCCGATAAATGATGTGTCGGTGAGACTCCACCCGAAGTTCACTTTGGCAAGACATAACCCAACACTCCCATCAGCGATCAGTTGGACTCGAAAGGTACTTTGCCTCTAGCGTTAGCTATGCCAATCAAACTATCAGTATTGCTATGCCGCTGGTCAAAATTTCACTTCTTTTCAATGAAATATTGGTCAAGATTTTGACTCTCACTAGACACTTTCAACGATGTAGATGTTGAAACTGATTTTGCATGAATCCAACCTTGATGAATATTTTGATGAGGATCTCTTTGATAACATAGCATTCTTGTCAAAATTCAAAAATTTTGATGCCACATTTTACAAACATTTTGCTTCTTTTCAATAGAATATTGGTCAAAATTTAGACTCTCACTGGACACTTTCGATGATGTAAACATCGAAACTGAGTTTGCATGACTCCAACCTCAACAAATATTTTGACAAGGATCTCATTGGTGACATAGCATCCTCATCAAAATTCAAACTTTTGACACCACATTTTACAAAAATTTTGCTTCTTTTCGATAGAATATTGGTCAAAATTTTGACTCTCACTAGACACTTTCGACAATGTAGATGTCAAAACTGAGTTTGCATGACTCCAACCTTGATGAAGATTTTGAAAAGGATCTTTTCAGTGACATAGCATCCTTTTCAAAGTTCAAAACTTTTGATGCCACATTTTACAAAAATTATACTTCTTTTTGACAGAATATTGGTCAAAATTTTGACTCTCAGTGGAAACTTTCGACGATGTAGACGTCAAAACTGAGTTTTCATGGCTCCAACTTTGGTGAAGTTTTTGACAAGGATCTTGTTGGTGATATAGTATCCTCATCAAAATTCAAAAATTTTGATGCCACATTTTACAAATATTATACTTCTTTTTCAATGCCAAGAATGGTCAAAATTTAGATGCTCCAATTGGTCATCGATGAATCGACAAAATTATTGTGATAAGCCCTTTTGTGAAAAAATCAACCAATGCACATAGAAATATCAACCAATGCTCATCAAAGAATTAATACAATTTTAGTATTGTTTGATGCTGATTTCTTTTGACAATGAGTTGTTTGCTTTGTTATTGATGAATGTTATCATCAATGACAAAGGGGGAGATTGTTAGAATTTGAAACTGATGCTATAATTGTTGTTGTCATTAATGGTTTTAATTGATGTCAACATCTCATATGCATAGATGTGGATTGGTTATTCTAGTTCTTTGGTAGACATGTGCACCAAATGATGTACTTTAAATATTTACTCTTATCTATGTTGACGTTGGTTCCATTTGTTGTGCAACATATTGTGGATCGTTGGTTTGGGTTTGGTAAAGAATTTTGTGTTGTTCTTTGGTTGATGCATTTGTAATGTATAGATCCTATCCATTGGTACCAAAGATCTTGGTGATGGTGTAGCATACTAGCATGTGCAAGGAATGTTGTATTGAGTGAGGTGGTCCACGTTGCATTCCTTACCACCATGAGAATTATTTAGTGTGACCTATTTCAAATTGGATTAGGCTGACTTTGTTGTTGGCATGAGATGGTATAAAAGAGCGATGAATCTATTTGTTATTGCATGCTTGCTTCAAATTATATGGGAAGTGAATGTGAATTTGACAAAGGAAGGTCTTTGTGTTGATGTATATGCAACTTGATGCAATCGGTAGCATACTATTATATCATTTTGGTATTGCAGAGTATCGGTACCAGTGATTTCAATGGTGGATTCAAGTTTTATTTTTTATATTATGAGAGTGAGCCTATTTTTTTGGCAGTGAACCTATTTATATTATTAGTTAGCCCTTTTGTATTTTTGGGTAGTTAGCCCAACTGGAAATGAACCAAATAGTAGTGAGAAAACCGACTATGAGACCTTGTAAAAATCACCTTAACCAGTCTCACCTTAACTGGTGTTCATTTTATGAGAATTATTTTCTCCGTGGTTTTTTCCAGTTTGGTTTTCCACGTAAAGTTTTGTGTTCATTGTGCTGGCGGTTTTGTGCTTTCATGCTTTTATCAGCTATAAGTTTTTGATTAGTTTAAGTATTTATCAGATTAACCTAAGTGAAGGAAATTGTTTGTTTATAACTGATTCACCCCCGCCCATCCCCCACCCTCTCAGTTATTTGACATGTTCAATATATGAACAATCTTTGAAAAGAGCATTGGAATGCAATAAAGTGGATTTGTAGGTATTTCAGAGGTACAACAACTCAATCTTTATGTTTTGGAGGCTCACATTCCACTTTACAAGGCTATGTTGATTCAGATTTTGTAGGAGATATTGATAGTAGGAGTACTACAGGGTATGTTTTTACTATAGGTGGCACAATAGTCAGCTAGATTTCCAGATTGCAAAAGGTTGTAGCACTTTCAACCATAGAAGCAGAATATGTTTTTGCTATAGAGGCTAGTAAGGAGATGATTTGGTTACAAAGGTTTATGGAGGAATTGGACAAGACAAAAGAGCCTAGAAGGTTGTATAGTGATAGTCAGAGTGTGATTCATCTTGCAAAGAACTCAACCCTTCACTCTAAGACCAACCACATCTAGTGAAGGGTCCAAGGATTTTTAAAATGTGTTCCAATGTATTTCAATACTACACTTTTATGGAGGGACCTACACAACACTACAATATTGCAATACTGTAACTTTATTTCATCCATAATATATGCTTCTATGTACAAGAATTCCTTCTACAATGACACTTATTTGTAGATCAAAACTTAAATACACTTCCTTTTAATACGCAAACCTTCAATTATGCTTTCACATAAAAAACCTATCAGCTTATCCCTTGCACCTTCTTTTGGTGCAAGTGCTAGTGGTAAATTTTAAGCCAATAGGCTTATCCTCCGGAGCGAGCTCGTGACTGTACTTGTAATTTATTATCTCACGCTTTATACCTATCTCACGCAAACTATATCACACCCAGTTTTCTCAAGTGGTGTTGGTGAAACCTTCAAACCTATGATGTTTGGCATCCAGTTGGCACACAATGAACTTCTTAGTTAGTCACCACTTTTTATTCACTGATTTCCTTGGTAGAAGTGATGATATTTCATTTACCAATTTTCTCAGTAGACAAGACACTGTTTTAGCACTATAAAAATTCACACTTGAAAGAGATGTTATTTTAGGAGTGTAAATATTAGTGAGAAAAAAAAGAACTTAGTGATAGAGTCTCAAATGTTTTACAAATAGAAAAATAGATTTTTAGGATTCTTGCTACATATTCAAGCATAGACAAATTTCCATTTTCAATGATTTTCTATTGTTAATATTTCTTTAGCACTTCTAAAGGTAAAGGGAAAACTAATTTTATTTTCTTATGCCTTAATATAGATGCTTCTATCCTTGTTCTCTTGGATGTCTGCAGCCTATTTAGACTAAAAATGACAAAAGTTTTGGATTAGTAAGAAATGGCTATATTATGTATACGTGGATTTTGCTTTCAAAATTTAGTAACATTTTCATATTTTGTATCCTAACATGGCATAATAATCACTAAGAACATAAACCAATAAAGGAAGGTGATATTTCAGATTTATGCTTGTCTATTCTTTTGGTAATGAATTGTTACTAGATTGATGGTTTGCAACAAACAATTTTGAAACTTCATTATATAGCATTAGGAACAAATTTTAGATTTTTTAAAGTGTATAAAATGAGTAAACAAGGTTGATAATATAAGTAGGAATTTATGCTAGTATACACATTTCTAGCTGAAAAACCAAGCTCCTTTAATATTTTCCTCTCAAACTAAATGTGAGATTTTATCCTGAATGACATTCAGAATCTTCGCTATCGAGTGAAGCCAAATTGGCTAGAACTAGATAGCCAGTAGCACTTCTCATTGTAAAAATAAGGCACAAATAATAAATTTGGGCTTTAGTATGTTTTGGACTGGAAATTTTAATATAAATTAACAACTAAGATAAAAAATTTAACTTATTACTAATAAAATTTGAAAGAATAAAAAATATAGGTTTGAAGAAAAGAAGATACATTGAATGTGACAAACTTCAAAACTATTGTAAAAAAAGAACAAAAAAGATTTTCTAAAGGAAAATGCATTCGTGTTGCAAGATTTTTAGAAGAGAATGATAGAATCAAAGAAAATGATTCATCTTCAGGGGTGGGATAAATCAAATGTTTTTTTTTTACATTAGGGAAGGGTTTGATGCTGATTTTTTTCAAAGGTTCTTCACAATCCCTTGAGCAACAATGCAACTCTTCAAGATTTTTGTGAGAGTATAAAGTAGCACAATTAGACTCTACCTTCTAATGGATTGATTTTATATTCATGATCAAGTAAAATATTCTTAGAGTAAATTAAAAATAAAATCTCGAATCTATATTTCCACATTATAATAAATTTCATTTTATGCCCTGAAACCATAATAAAATAATGAAAAATCATAAATACATTTATTCAAAAGAGAAATATTTATCTGTTTTAAATAAAATAACATCACTATCTAATATAAATTTTTCATTTACATGAAAGTTTGTTGGACATTTATTTTATCCATAAACTTAAAATGATTATGATATTGTTCTCAAGAAGGTTTCAATTGTGTACTTTTCAAGTTAAACTCAGTGACCCTTGTTTCATCTCTAGTGTTTCGCAAGAACCCATCTCTTGTCAACATGAATGGTACACTTAATTCTCATTGCACAGAGGTGAATAATCACGCCTTCACGTGAGGTCACCTATCTTAATACTACTCCAAGTCAAGCACTATTAAACATGGATTTTATTTCAAGATTTATACAAGCCATTTTATTTCACCAACTCTGAAAGAGAAAGTAGGATGCTTAGAAACAATTCGACATTTCTAATAAATCATCAAATTTATTTGGTCCAATTGTTAAGTTTGAATCTTGATCGAGGAAATTGTGAAGATAAAATTAGATCAATTATATACTTGCTTGAATTTTTTGGAGAAGATATATATTTTTAGGTGTTTGTTGCACAAAGATCTTTACATTGTGCATATTTTGTTTAATCTTCAATTTGTGATTGGCATGGTAGTGAAATTTTTTAAATCATTTGAGACATGGTTGTATTTCACCATCTCTAACATTTAAATAAGTCAAATCCCACACTTTATCAATATTTTCTTCACCATAGAAGAGTTAAACATTCATATTTGGTTGTGTCGCAATTGGATAAAATTAAGAATGTTTCTTTGATTATGTAGATTGATGCATAATTACTTGTAAAATCTATGTTGCACTATAGGAAAATGGTTTGTGTCTATGTCCCCACTCTAAAATTTTTGTGATTTTATACCATCAAATCCAAATGTGGATGATGAGAACAAAAGACTGGCTAGTGGAGCACAAAGCATGCAGATAAAATCATTCAAAACTCCACTTCAATCAAATTATCAAAACAAGAAAAGTGATAAAGTGAAGTGATTAAAATTTAGATGTGGATAATTTCATGTAAGACTTTAGGCTAAATTGGAGCTAGCATTGAGGAGAACAAGTAAGTCTAATAGGGCATGTTATTGTACACTATTATGTTGAAATTACTTGAACTCAATAAGAGTACATTGGAAACATTAATTTTGTTATTAGATGTCTTCTTGGGTTGACTTGGAGTGCTTTGGCATTCCAAAGAATGTCCTAATAAAAATTTTGCAATGTTTGAAGATGATTTATGAGATTTGGCTAAAAAATGATTCCCTCATAATAGTTAATTGTAGATTGCATGTTGCCAACCATTATTTTGTAAAATATGTTGGGTTAGGAGATATCACAAAAATTATTTCTATTCATTGTAAAATTTGTGTTTGCATTTGTATGTTGAGAGTAAAAAATGGGAAATGGATGTTTTTTCTTGGTGCAAAAATTGAATTGTTCTAGGACTTGTCAATTGTGTTTTTTCTCCCATTCTACATTTTATGGGCTCAATTGAATATTTTTAGCTCCTCATGAATAAGTTTTCTAGTAGAATACTCTATGAAATCAAGGATATTTGCATTGTAATCACAAACCATTACTAGTTTCTTTCAACAATTAATAAAACCATGTTCTGTGTTTTTCAGCTTCATTTTTAGTAAATCTTCAATTAAATTTTATCTCTTAATTTCCTATCTTCATATCCCTTGAGCCTCTTTTAGGTGCAAGTGATAGTATATTTTATTGGTGTAACTTCTATGACTAGAGGGCTGCTTTCTCTTTATTCTGATAGTTACAGCTTCCCCGATGAGAATCATTGGTGAAGCTTCTATCATTATATCTTTATTTTTCATTGCTTGCCTAGGAAATACTTTTATCGGCTGAATAACTGAATTGTTAATCTGATATGAAACATGCCATCGAGAAGACATATGACATCAAAAATATGTTTTTTTATACCCCTGACAGCTATACTTATGTCGATGAGAATCGTCGATGTAACTCCTATTGATGTACATTTCTGCATGAGACATTTGGTAATTATCTTTGACGGTGTAATTACCACAATGTCTCTGATATGGTTTAAACTAAACTGATCGAAGTAGCTTATGAAATTGGGACTAATATTATTTAAGGCTTTGATAGTTAGAGTTTTTTTTATGAGTGTTATCATTGAAACCTCCGCCGAACATCTTATCATCACTGCTTTTTGTGGTGGTACATCTCATCAATAGAACTTCTAGCGATGTTTGAAGATGAAGCTACCTTTTCATAATATTTAATAGATAAATAATAAATGAATGAATGGTGAAAGGGAAATGACTAAAGATTGTTAAATATATTATGGAAGGATTTGTGATGTTTTTTTTATCCCTATATAGTACAATATGATGATCCTTAAGTAATTAAAGAATGAATTCTTTTTTTGGTAGTGAGAATGTTAGTAGGGTTTGATGTACTTGCTTTCCCCTTTTTGGTATTATCATTACATAGAGCTATTTGCGCACTTTGTGGGTCCTCTTGCATTTTTTTAATTATTATTAATATAAACTATAAGAGGGGAAATGGTTATTCATGAAAATCGGTCATTGTGGATAAATTACAACACAATTAAAATTCTAAGAAAAAAATATACAAATAATGTTGGTTATTAAGTCTTTTCACCGTAAATTAAAAAGCATGTTAGCATTTGATTATCCCACATTTATAATAATTGTGAGACAAGGTAATCTTATAGAAGATTCCATGAACCAAAATCTTTTTAACTTTAGAAGTAGGCTTTCGTGTGAAAGGTCCCATTGATGTGTTAGAATTCTTCCCTCTTTGGCACTAATATCTCATATAGTTTCCTATGTGCTTATTGGTCCCATTACATTAACAACTTAATAATTAATAATGTACATGAGATGAAGATGACGGTCTGTAGAATGATCACTCATGGAATTGGTTGTTGCAAATAATGAGTCCTACTACATTATAAAATCCATCTAAAAAATAAAAATATCCAAATGATGTTACTATAGATGCTTCTATAAAAGTAAACTAAGAAACATGCAAGGGTTTGATTTTTATCACATTGAGGCAAAGAAGGCTTATAAGGCATTTCATAAACCAAAAGCTTTGCTCATATTAAAGTTGACAGTGGGATAAGAGTCCTTGGGTTGATGTGCTTGCATCCTCTTCTTGTAACTAAGATCGTTTATAGGTGTTTGTGTGCTTTGTGGATCTCCATGATTTTTTATTTTTGTTTGATGTACACGAGAAAAGGTTAGAATAGATTTATGTTCATGGAAATTGTTTCTTGTGGATGAATTATATCCCATGGTTAAAATCTCACAAAAATTAAAATACTAAAATATGTTGGGTCTTGATAATTTGTCATGATAATAATTTTGAGACAAGATATTTTTATGAGGCATTTGAGGAAATACAAGCTTTTCCAAGTGCATGCCATCAACATTTTTGCAAAACTATGCGGGAGGGGACAAAAGATTGTGGATCTGCTAAAAACCATGTATGAGAAGTGGAAGCAAATATATAGTGAATGGAAGCACAAGAGAGAGAGAAAGAGAATAGAGGAAGAGAAAGAATGTTTAGTAAAGCAACCTAAAGTAAAATTGAAGCCAGATCCAGAGGTATTTTCAATTTTTCTTCTCAACTAGGACACAATATCAAATAACAAAGTAGAAACTTTGCCAATTTTTAAAGGTCCAGAACTGGTTTCTTCTTTGAAATGCAAAGTTATAAGTCAAGGAGAACTAGATGATCACCATGAAGGGATTAATGAATAATTTTATCAAGGACTGGAGACTGCATCATTGATGCAGCAATGGCAAGTGGATGCCTTCAAACAGTGAGAAAATGGTAAGGTCCATTCCCTCAACACCCAAAGTGAAAGGGTCAAGATATAGATACCTATCACAGGTATAGTAAAAGGACTTGGAGAAGGTTATCACAACCCAACTATGCAAGGTAACCTAATCACTAGGTTTACCAAAGTCCTAAGCACCAAAAACCAAGGATTCACCAAGAGGT
>MU223843.1:1096365-1112557 GCA_018584345.1 Thuja plicata
AGTTGTACCCCATAGTCCTCAGGTACATATGTCTCTTTGATCAATGCTATCATCCTATTCCATGAATTGATCATGTTCTTCCCATTCTTCACCCTCTCTATTTGGATGAAGTTCCACCAAGTTAGGGATGCTCCCTTTAACTTAGATCTTGCCACCTTTACCCTCTATTGTTTAGGGATGTCCTCACATTCAAAGAACATTGTCAAAGCCTCTATCCAATCCAAGGCTAGATCAACATTCATCTTGCCATTGAAGACCGACAAATCTATCTTCTCCTCCATGGTTCTCCTTCCGATGGATTTCAAGGCATCTATGAAAGGTCTTTGGTCTGCAGGGATATGTTGATCAGGATCATCCTCCTCTTCTTCACTCCCTTCTTCATTTTCAGACCCATCATTGTCCTTGTCATCAAGCTTCTTCTCAAGTTCTTGAAGCCTCTTAGTTAAGGCTTTATTTGTAGCCTTTTTCTCTCTCACCATCTTTTCTAACTCACTATTTGTGACCCTTGTAGGGATCTCTTCATCTTCAGGAGCAGACATAGCTTTGATACCACTTGATGCAACAATGGCAAGTGGATGCCTTCAAACAGTGAGAAAATGGTAAGGTCCAATCCCTCAACACCCAGAGTGAAAGGGTCAAGAGCTAGATACCTATCAAAGGTATAGTAAAAGGACTTGGAGAAGGTTATCACCACCCAACTATGCAAGGTAACCTAATCACTAGGTTTACCAAAGTCCTAAGCACCAAAAACCAAGGATTCACCAAGAGGTCTCTTTAGCCCAAAAGACAATCAAGCCCCAAGAAATGACTTATAAGACTAGGGGTGGCCTACAATCACTTTCATGGCCTATTGAGGTCCTATTTCTTTAGTTCCAATGGTTCTTTCATTCAAAAGCAACCCATAACACTAAGATGCTTCACAACCTAAGGATTTGGCTTGTAGCCCTTTCCAGAGGGTAATTTGGACATAAGTCAAAAAAATTCCAAAAGAGATATTTAATTGGTCAGGGATTCTGATACCCTTTAAGGCTTTACTAAACATATCCAAGCACCAAGGAGTGGAGGTAAACAAAAGACACTGCTTTCACAAGTTTTAGACTGGACTAATAGGCCTAATTAGGGCTCCAAATGCACTATAAGTCCTCTTTCTCCTATGCCAAAACTCAAAATAAGAATGGATTCATGTGTGGACATGTAAAACAACTCAAAATATAGGATTTTAGACCATGATGAATCCCCAACCAAAATCTATAGTGACTGTCCTAAGTCACAGATTGGTGCACACATAGAGATGTGCACCTAGGGTCTTGTGGAAAACCCATTCCTCTGCAAATCCACACTCCTAACTTGAAAAATATGGAAATACATTGAAAAAGGTTTAATTCCACCAAGGGGCATCAATTTCCCATGGTGGAATTGGTCCAAATAATCAAGCCCTATGAGAACCCTAGTTTTAAGCCTTAAATCAATGTAGTCCCACTAAAAACCTGATATCTTACAATCTAGGGTAGATCAACACATTAGATCAACTAAAAATGGAAGAAGACTCAAGGTTTCAACTTTTGGAATCATTTTTTCATGCCCTCACATCCGTACATGTTTGTACAGTGGTCTGAATCATGAAATCTGCAGAGAAATGATGGTTATTTTATTGATAGTTGCCAAAATTACATTGTTTCCCCTACCACCCGCCTGTAAGGGCTTATGTAGGGTACTCCCAATGGTTACATGACCTGTTTGAATTAATTAGCCATTTGGGAGTTGTGATTACAAGTTTGACAACTTTTTAATAAAGTTTCTCGAAAGTTGCTTGACAACTTTTAGAGCAACTTTTGCCTCTTTTGCAATTTTGCAAGACTAATGACCAAACTTGGTCCTAACTTTATTCTAGTGATCCAACATGAATCTAAAACCTTAAAAACATGAAAAATACTAAGATCCTATGATTTTATTCCTATTGACCACTTTTGACCATAGTAAGCCAGGGGCTTATAATTGTGCCAATCCTAGAACTAGGCCTCACAACTTGGTCTAGGTGCCTGACTGATATAACTAGACTAAACTAGATATGTTTAGAATTCTTAAGGTCATTGTTTGTTGAGTCTAGATTAGGTGCTCCTACACCAATCATTATAGAGGAATTTAATTTCATTGTTCAACCTTTTGATTCCATTTCTTTCACAAGCAATTTGCTTCAGGAGTGTAAAAAGATAGGTCTGGAGACTGGATAAAATTGTAATTTAGAATTTTTTTCACTGCCTCAATATTTTGAGTCTTCTATAAGATATTTCCTTATAGAGAAATTTAATTTCATTGTTCAACATATTGAGTCCATTTCTTTCAGAAGTAATTTGCTTCAGGAGTGTAAAAAGGTAGGTTTGGAGACTAGACAAAATTTTAAAAGAATCTTATTTTACTGCCTCAATATTTTGATTCTTCTATAAGATATTTCTTTATATTTAATTGTTCAACCTTTTGAGTCCATTTCTTTTAGAAGCAATTTTCTTCAGGAGTGTAAAAAGGTACATCTGGAGAGTGATATAATTATAATTTAGAATCTTATTTCACTGCCTCAATATTTTCAGTCTTCTATAAGATATTTCTTTATAGAGGAATTTAATTTCATTGTTCAACATTTTGAGTACATTTCTTTTGAAAGCTATTTTCTTCAGGAGTGTAAAAAGGAAGGTCTGGAAACAGCATAAAATTTTAAAAGAATCTTATTTCACTGCCTCAATATTTTAAGTCTTCTATAAGATATTCCTTTATATTTCATTGTTCAACCTTTTGAGTCCCTTTCTTTAAGAAGTAATTTGCTTCAGGAGTGTAAAAAGGTAGGTCTGAAGACTCGATAAAATTATAAAAGAATCTTATTTCACTGCCTCAATATTTTGAGTCTTCTATAAGATATTTCTTTATAGAGGAATTTAATTTCATTGTTCAACATTTTGAGTCCATTTTTTTCAGAAGCAATTTGTTTTAGGAGTGTAAAAAGGTAGGTTTGGAGACTGGATAAAAATTTAAAAGAATATTATTTCACTACCTCTATATTTTGAGTCTTCTATAAGATATTTCTTTATGGAGGAATTTAATTTCATTGTTCAAAATTTTGAGTCGATTTCTTTCAGAAGCAATTTGCTTCAGGATTCTACAAAAGTAGGTCTGTAGATTGGATAAAATTATGAAAGAATCTTATTTCATTGTCTCAATATTTTGAGTCTTCTATAAGATATTTATTTATAGAGGAATTTAATTTCATTGTTCAAAATTTTGAGTCCATTTCTTTCAAAAGCAATTTTCCTCAAGAGTGTTCAAAGATAGGTCTAAAGATTGGATAAAATTTTAAAATAATCTTATTTCACTACGTCAATATGTTGAGTCTTTATAGACATCCAAATGTGAAACGCAATTAATTTATTTAATTAATTACTCATCTTCTATAGTCTTAGGTTAATTAATATATTTAATTTATCTAACATCGTTATCCTATTTTATTAAATAGATACTTATGTTTTATTTAATTAATGATCAAATTCATATTCTTCTATAGTTACTCTATTAATTAAATAGCCTATCTATTTAATTGATTTTCCATTTTTACTAATTCCCCTTGGATAAATTAATTAAGTTAATTTATATAATGTCCAAAATTTATTTAATTAAATAAACCTATATATTTAATTAAATACCCTAATCCCCCTGGATAAATTAATTGAGTTAATTTATCTAATGTTTAAAATCTATTTAATTAAATAAATCTATATATTTAATTAAATACCTCATTCCTCCTTGGATAAATTAATTAAGTTAATTTATCTAATGTCCAAAATCTATTTAATTAAATAAACATATATATTTAATTAAATATCCTAATCCCCCTGGATAAATTAATTAAGTTAATTTATCTAATGTCCAAATTCTATTTAATTAATAAACCTATATATTTAATTAAATAGCCTATTCCCCCTAGATAAATTAATTTAAAAAAATTATCTAATGTCTAAAATCTATTTAATTACATAAACTTATATATTTAATTAAATACCTCATTCCCCCTCGATGAATTAATTAAGTTAATTTATTTAATGTCCAAAATCTATTTAATTAAATAAACTTATATATTTAATTAAATACCCCATTCCCCTTTGCATAAATTATAAAGCATTATAAAATCCCTCTAAAAAATAAAAATATCCAAATGATGTTACTATAGATGCTTCTGTAAAATTAAACTAAGAAACATGCAAGGGTTTGATTTTTTCACATTGAGGCAAGTCAGACTTATAAGGCATTTTATAAACCAAAAGCTTTGCTAGTATTAAAGTCGACATTGGGATAGAAGTCCTTGGGTTGATGTGCTTGCATCCTCTTCTTGTAACTAAGATTGTTTAGAGGTGCTTGTGTGCTTTGTGGATCTCCATGCTTTTTGATTGTTGTTTGATGTACATGAGAAAAGGTTAGAATATATTTATGTTCATGAAAATTGTTTCTTGTGGAAGAATTGTATCCCATGGTTAAAATCTTACAAAAATTAAAACACTAAAATATGTTGTGTCTTGATAATTTGACATGATAATAATTTTGAGACAAGATAGTTTTATGAGGCATTTGAGGAAACAAAAGCTTTTCCAAGTGCGTGCCACCAACATTTTTGTAAAAATGTGTGGGATGGGAAAGACGATTGTGGATTTGCTAAAAACCATGTACGAGAAGTGGAAGCCAATATACAGTGAATAGATGCACAAGAGAAAGAAAAAGAGCATAGAGGAAGAGAAAGGATGTTCATTAAAGCAACTTGAAGTAAAATTGAAGCTAGATCCAGATGTATTTTCAATTTTGCTTCTCAACTAGGACACATTAGAAAATAACAAAGTAGAAACTTTGGCAATTTTCAAAGGTCTAGAGTTGGTTGCTTCTTTGAAATACAAAGTTATAATTCAAAGAGAACTCCATGATCATCATGAAGCGATTAATGAATAATTTCATCAAGGACTAGAGACCATCATTATAGAGAAATTTAATTTCATTGTTCAACCTTTTGAGTCTATTTCTTTCAGAAACAATTTTCTTTAGGAGTGCAAAAAGATAGGTCAGGAGACTAGATAAAGTTATAATTTAGAATTTTTTTCACTGCCTCAAAATTTTGAGTCTTCTATAAGATATTTCTTTATAGAGGAATTTAATTTCATTGTTCAACATTTTGACTCCATTTCTTTCAGAAGTAATTTTCTTCAGGAGTGTAAAAAGGTAGGTCTGGAGATTAGATAAAATGTTAAAAGCATATTATTTTACTGCCTCAATATTTTGGGTCTTATATAAAATATTTATTTATATTTCATTGTTAAACCTTTTGAGTCCATTTCTTTCAGAAGTAATTTGCCTCAGGGGTGTAAAAAGGTAGGTCTGGAGACTGGATAAAATTATAATTTAGAATCTTATTTCACTGCCTCAATATTTTCAGTCTTCTATAAGATATTTCTTTATATAGGAATTTAATTTCATTGTTCAACATTTTGAGTCCATTTCTTTCAGAAGCAATTTACTTGAGGAGTGTAAAAAGGTAGGCCTGGAGACTGGATAAAATTTTAAAAGAATCTTATTTTACTCCCTCAATATTTTGAGTCTTTTATAAGATATTCCTTTGTATTTCATTTTTCAACCTTTTGAGTCCATTTCTAATTTGATAAGTAATTTTCTTTAGGGTTGTAAAAATGTAGGTCTGGAGAATGGATAAAATTATAAAAGAATCTTATTTCACTTTCTCAATATTTTGAATCCTCTATAAGATATTTCTCTATAAAAGAATTTAATTTCATTGTTCAACATTTTGAGTCAATTTCTTTAAGAAATAATTTGTTTTAAGAGTGTAAAAAGGTATGTCTAGAGACTGGATAAAAATTTAAATGAATCTTATTTCACTGCCTCAATATTTTTAGTCTTCTATAAGATATTTTTTTAGAGATGAATATAATTCCATTGTTCAAAATTTTGAGACCATTTCTTTTAGAAGCAATTTGCTTCAAGAGTCTACAAAAGTAGGTCTTGAGACTGGATAAAATTATAAAAAAATCTTATTTCACTGCCTCAATATTTTGATTCTTCTATAAGATATTTATTTATAGAGGAATTTAACTTCATTGTTCAAATTTTTGAGTCCATTTCTTTCAAAAGTAATTTGCCTCAAGAGTGAACAAAGGTAGGTTTGGAGACTCGATAAAGTTTTAAAATAATCTTATTTCACTGCATCAATATTTGGAGTCTTTGTAGACATCCAAATGTGAAAGGTAATTAATTCATTTAAGTAATTACTCATCTTCTACAGTCTTAGTTAAATTAATATATTTCATTTATCTAACATCGATATCCTATTTAATTAAATAAATATTTATATTTTATTTAATTAATGATCAAATTTATATTCTTCTATGGTTACTCTATTAATTAAATAGCCTATCTATTTAAATGATTTCCCCATTTTTACTAATCACCCTTGGATAAAATAATTAAATTAATGTATCTGATGTCAAAAATCTATTTAATTAAATAAACCTATATATTTAATTAAATACCATAATCCCCCTAGATAAATTAATTGAGTTAATTTATCTAATGTTCAAAATCTATTTAATTAAATAAACCTATATATTTAATTAAATACCTCATTCCCTTTTTGATAAATTAATTAAGTTAATTTATCTAATGTTCAAAATATATTTAACTAAATAAACATATATTTAATTAAATACCCTATTTCCCTGGAATAAATTAATTAAGGTAATTTATCTCATGTCCAAAATCTATTTAATTTATGAACCTATAAATTTAATTAAATACCCAATCCTCCTGGATAAATTATTTAAGTTAATTTATGTAATGTCCAAAATCTATTTAATTAAATAAACCTATATATTTAATTAAATGCCTCAATCCCCTTGGATAAATTTATTAAGTTAATTTATTTAATGTCCAAAATCTATTTAATTAAATAAACCTATATATTTAATTAAATACCCCATTCCCCTTGGACAATATTTTGAGCCTTCTATAAGATATTTAATTATAGAGGAATTTAATTTTATTGTTCAAAATTTTGAGTCCATTTCTTTCAAAATTTATTTTTCTCAAGAGTGTTCAAAGGTAGGGCTAAAGACTAGATACAATTTTAAAATAATCTTATTTCACTGCGTCAATATGTTGAGTCTTTATAGACATCCAAATGTGAAATGTAATTAATTAATTTAATTAATTACTCATCTTCTATAGTCTTAGGTTAATTAATATATTTAATTTATCTAACATCATTATCCTATTTAATTAAATAAATACTTATATTTTATTTAATTAATGATCAAATTCATATTCTTCTATGGTTACTCTATTAATTAAATAGCCTATCTATTTAATTGATTTTCCCATTTTTACTAATCCCCCTTGGATAAATTAATTAAGTTAATTTATATAATGTCTAAAATTTATTTGATTAAATAAACCTCTATATTTAATTAAATACCCTAATCTCCTTGGATAAATTAATTAAGTTAATTTATCTAACGTTTAAAATCTATTTAATTAAATAAATCTATATATTTAATTAAATACTTCATTCCTCCTTGGATAAATTATTTAAGTTAATTTATCTAATGTCCAAAATCTATTTAATTAAATAAACATATATATTTAATTAAATACCCTAATCCCTCTGGATAAATTAATTAAGTTAATTTATCTAATGTCCAAATTCTATTTAATTAATACACCTATATATTTAATTAAATACTTAATTCCCCCTAGATAAATTAATTAAGATAATTTATCTAATGTCCAAAATTTATTTAATTAAATAAACCTATATATTTAATCAAATACCTCATTCCCCCTCGATAACTTAATTAAGTTAATTTATTTAATGTCCAAAATCTATATAATTCAATAAACCTATATATTTAATTAAATACCCCATTCCCCTTTAGATAAATTATAAAGCATTATAAAATCCCTCTAAAAAAATAAAAATATCCAAAAGATGTTACCATAGATGCTTTTGTAAAACTAAACTAAGAAACATACAAGGGTTTGATTTTTTCACATTGAGGCAAGGCAGGCTTATAAGGCATTTTATAAACCAAAAGCTTTGCTAGTATTAAAGTCAGCATTGGGATAGAAGTCCTTGAGTTGATGTGCTTGCATCCTCTTCTTGTAACTAAGTTTATTTAGAGGTGCTTGTATGCTTTGTGGATCTCCATGCTTTTTGATTGTTGTTTGATGTACATGAGAAAATGTTAGAATAGATTTATGTTTATGGAAATTGTTTCTTGTTGATGAATTCTATCCCATGGTTAAAATCTCACAAAAATTAAAATACTAAAATATAATGGGACTTGATAATTTGACATGATAATAATTTTGAGACAAGATAGTTTTATGAGATATTTGAGGAAACACAAGCTTTTCCAAATGTGCGCCATCAATGTTTTTGTAAAAATGTGCAGGAGGGGATAGAAGATTGTGGATCTGCTGAAAATCATGTTCGAGAAGTGGAAGTTAATATACAATGAATGGAAGCACAAGAGAGAGAAAATGAGAATAAAAGAAGAGAAAGGATGTTCAGTAAAGCATCCTGAAGTAAAATTGAAGCCAGATCCAGAGGTATTTTCAATTTTGCTTCTCAACTAGGACACAATATCAAATATCAAATATCAAAGTAGAAACTCTCGCAATTTCTAAAGGTCTAGAACTAGTTGCTTCTTTGAAATGAAAAGTTATAAGTCAAGGAAAACTTCATGAACATCATGAAAGGATTAATGAATATTTCATCAAGGACTGGAGGCTGCATCATTATAGAAGAATTTAATTTCAATGTTCAACCTTTTGAGTCCATTTCTTTCAGAAGAAATTTACTTCAGCAGTGTAAAAAGATAGGTCTTGAGACTGAATGAAATTATAATTTAGAATTTTTTTTTTACTACTTCAATATTTTGAGACTTCTATAAGATATTTCTTTATAAAAGAATTTTATTTTATTTTTCAACATTTTGAGTCCATTTATTTCAGAAGCAATTTAATCAAGGAGTGTAAAAAGGTAGATCTAGAGACTAGATAAAATTTTAAAAGAATCTTATTTTAATGCCTCAATATTTTGAGTCTTTTATAAGATATTTATTATATTTCATTGTTCAACCTTTTGAGTCCATTTCTTTTAAAAGCAATTTGTTTCAGCAGTGTAAAAAAGTAGGTCTGGAGACTGGATAAAATTATAATTTAGAATATTATTTCACTGCCTCAATATTTTGAGTCTTCTATAAGACATTTCTTTATAGAGGAATTTAATTTCATTGTTCAACATTTTGAGTCCATTTCTTTCAGAAGCAATTTTCTTTAAGAGTGTAAAAAGGTAGGTCTGGAGACTGGATAAAATTTTAGAAGAATCTTATTTCACAGCTTCAATATTTTGAGTCTTTTATAAGATATTCTTTTATATTTAATTGTTCAACCTTTTGAGTCCATTTCTTTTAGAACTAATTTTCTTTAGGAGTGTAAAAAGGTAGGTCTTGTGACTAGATAAAATTATACAAAAATCTTATTTCACTACCTCAATATTTTTAGTCCTCTATAAGATATTTGTTTATAAAGGAATTTAATTTGATTGTTCACAATTTTGAGTCCATTTCTTTCAGAAGAAATTTGTTTTATGAGTATAAAAAGGTAGGTCTAGAGACTATATAAAAATTTAAAAGAATCTTATTTCACTGCCTCAATACTTTGAGTCTTCTATAAGATATTTCTTTATAGAGGAATTTAATTTCAATGTTCAAAATTTTGAGTCCATTTCTTTCAGAAGCAATTTTCTCAACAGTCTAAAAAGGTAGGCCTGGAGACTGGATAAAATTATAAAAGAATCTTATTTCACTGCCTCAATATTTTGAGTGTTCTATAAAATATTTATTTATAGAGGAATTTAATTTCATTGTTCAAAAATTTGAGTCTATTTCTTTCAGAAGCAATTTTCCTTAGGAGTGTACAAAGGTAGGTCTATAGAATACAATAAAATTTTAAAATAATCTTATTTTAGTGCATCAATATTTTGAGTCTTTGTAGACATCCAAATGTGAAACATAATTAATTAATTTAATTATTTACTCATCTTATGTAGTCTTAGGTAAATTAATATATTTAATTTATATAACATCGTTATCCTAATTAATTAAATAAATATTTATGTTTTATTTAATTAATGATCAAATTCATATTCTTCTATGGTTACTCTATTAATTAAATAGCCTATCTATTTAATTGATTTCCCCATTTTTACTAATCCCCTTGGATAAAGTAATTAAGTTAATTTATCTAATGTCCAAAATCTATTTATTTAAATAAACCTATATATTTAATTAAATACCCTAATTGCCTGGATAAATTAATTAAGTTAATTGCTATAATGTTCAAAATCTCTTTAATTAAATAAACTTTTATATTTAATTAAATACCTCAATCTCCCTTGGATAAATTAATTAAGTTAATTTATATAATGTCCAAAATCTATTTAATTAAATAAACATATATATTTAATTAAATACCGTAATCCCCCTAGATAAATTAATTAAGTTAATTTATCTAATGTTCAAACTCTATTTAATTTTTATTTTTTTTAAAGCAAAAATAGTATCATATTCTCATTAACCGTTACACCATTACAATAGTGTGCATGGATGCCAAGGGAAACCAAAACTCACCCATTTATAGAAGCGCCATAAGTTTTCAACATCCCAATTGTGGGATGGCCAAAATTTATGGCAAAATCACTACTTACAAATAAACAGCTTTTGCTTTCGTTAGTTCGCAAAAATTTAACCCACTCTCCCCTCACTACCCAACATTGCAGGTAAGGAACCCACTCTATTTCTGCACCTAACAATTCAAAAAGCTCAAAATCCATAATCTCCATCGAATCCTCCACACCCAAATCCACTTCCCCTTCTGAAGAAACCTGCGGCGACAAGCCAAGCTCTTCATTAGAGGCCTCCAAGAGATAATCCAATCCATTCCCCTCTTGTTGTTCTCCACACCCAATTCCATTGAAGTGGTCATCTGAATTAGAAACCAGAGAACTGTTGTTGGTCACAGAATGCGCAAAGTCACTCTACAAGTAACAATTAGAGCAACTCAAGGGAAAAACAATAACAAAATTAGAATCGACACCGATGACGTCTCTCTGAAGGCTCCACATGACTCCATTCATGAGCTCTTCTTGAAAAGTCGGCACACAATCCTCCTCAAAGAGAACTCCAAAATGTCATCCCCATTCTTGATCTTCTCAAATTCGCCTCTGCAACACAATGCAGGAGGAGGAAGTCTAGAATTTATACAGAGACACCCACCAACATGTGAGAGTAGAAGCAGCCATTAAAGGCCAAATTCTATTTAATTAATAAACATATATGTTTAATTAAATACCCCATTCCCCTAGCTAAATTAATTAAGTTAATTTATCTAATGTCCATAATCTATTTAATTAAATACCTCATTCCCCCTTGATAAATTAATTAAGTTAATTAATCTAATGTCCAAAATCTATTTAATTAAATAAACCTATATATTTAATTAAATACTCTATTCCCCCTTGGATAAATTATAAAGCATTATAAAATCTCTCTAAAAAATAAAAAATATCCAAATGATGTTACTATAGATGCTTCTTTAAAAGTAAACTAAGAAACATGCAAGGGTTTGATTTTTTCACATTGAGGCAACACAGGCTTATAAGGCATTTTATAAACCAAAAGATTTGCTAGTATTAAAGTCGACATTGGGATAGAAGTCCTTGGATTGATGTTCTTGCATCCTCTTCTTGTAACTAAGATTTTTTAGAAGTTCTTGTGTGCTTTGTGGATCTCCATGTTTTTTGATTGTTATTTGATGTACATGAGAAAAGGTTAGAATAGATTTATGTTTATGGAAATTGTTTCTTGTGGATGAATTGTATCCCATGGTTAAAATCTCACAAAAATTAAAATACTAAAATATAATGGGACTTGATAATTTGACATGATAATAATTTTGAGACAAGATAGCTTTATGAGATATTTGAGGAAACACAAGCTTTTCCAAATGCGCGCCATCAATGTTTTTGCAAAAATGTGTGGGAGGGGATAGAAGATTGTGGATCTACTGAAAACCATGTTCGAGAAGTGGAAGCTAATATATAATGAATGGAAGCACAAGAGAGAGAAAATGAGAATAAAGGAAGAGAAAGGATGTTCAGTAAAGCATCCTGAAGTAAAATTGAAGCCAGATCCAGAGGTATTTTCAATTTTTCTTCTCAACTAGGACACAATATCAAATATCAAAGTAGAAACTCTCACAATTTTTAAAGGTCTAGAACTGGTTGCTTCTTTGAAATGCAAAGTTATAAGTCAAGGAGAACTCCATGAACATCATGAAAGGATTAATGAATATTTCATCAAGGACTGGAGACTGCATCATTATAGAAGAATTTAATTTCAATGTTCAACCTTTTGAGTCCATTTCTTTCAGAAGAAATTTGCTTCAGCAGTATAAAAAGATAAGTCTTGAGACTGAATAAAATTATAATTTAGAATTTTTTTTGACTACCTCAATATTTTGAGACTTCTATAAGATATTTCTTTGTAGAGGAATTTTATTTTATTTTTCAACATTTTGAGTCCATTTATTTCAGAAGCAATTTAATCAAGGAGTGTAAAAAGGTAGATCTAGAGACTAGATAAAAATTTAAAAGAATCTTATTTTAATGCCTCAATATTTTGAGTCTTTTATAAGATATTTATTATATTTCATTGTTCAACCTTTTGAGTCCATTTCTTTTAGAAGCAATTTGCTTCAGGGGTGTAAAAAAGTAGGTCTGGAGACTGGATAAAATTATAAATTAGAATATTATTTCACTGCCTCAATATTTTGAGTCTTCTATAAGATATTTCTTTATAGAGGAATTTAATTTTATTATTCAACATTTTGAGTCCATTTCTTTCAGAAGCAATTTTCTTTAAGAGTGTAAAAAGGTAGGTCTGGAGACTGGATAAAATTTTAAAAGAATCTTATTTCACAGCTTCAATATTTTGAGTCTTTTATAAGATATTCCTTTATATTTAATTGTTCAACCTTTTGAGTCCATTTCTTTCAGAACTAATTTGCTTTAGGAGTGTAAAAAGGTAGGTCTTGAGACTGGATAAAATTATACAAAAATATTATTTCACTGCCTCAATATTTTTAGTCCTCTATAAGATATTTGTTTATAGAGGAATTTAATTTCATTGTTCACAATTTTGAGTCAATTTCTTTCAGAAGCAATTTGTTTTATGAGTATAAAACGGTAGGTCTAGAGACTATAAAAATTTAAAAGAATCTTATTTCACTGCCTCAATACTTTGAGTCTTCTATAAGATATTTCTTTATAGAGGAATTAAATTTCAATGTTCAAAATTTTGAGTCCATTTCTTTCAAAAGTAATTTGCTCAGAAGTCTAAAAAGATAGGCCTGGAGACTGGATAAAATTATAAAAGAATCTTATTTCACTACCTCAATATATTGAGTGTTCTATAAAATATTTATTTATAGAGGAATTTAATTTCATTGTTCAAAATTTTGAGTCTATTTCTTTCAGAAGCAATTTGCCTTAGGAGTGTACAAAGGTAGGTCTAGAGAATACAATAAAATTTTAAAATAATATTATTTCACTGCAACAATGTTTTGAATCTTTGTAGACATCCAAACGTGAAACATAATTAATTCATTTAATTATTTACTCATCTTCTATAGTCTTTGGTAAATTAATATAATTTATTTATCTAACATCGTTATCCTAATTAATGAAATAAATATTTATGTTTTATTTAATTAATGATCAAATTCATATTCTTCTATGGTTACTCTATTAATTAAATAGCCTATCTATTTAATTGATTTCCCCATTTTTACTAATCCCCTTGGATAAAGTAATTAAGTTAATTTATCTAATGTCCAAAATCTATTTATTTAAATAAACCTATATATTTAATTAAATACCCTAATTGCCTGGATAAATTAATTAAGTTAATTGCTATAATGTTCAAAATCTCTTTAATTAAATAAACTTTTATATTTAATTAAATACCTCAATCTCCCTTGGATAAATTAATTAAGTTAATTTATATAATGTCCAAAATCTATTTAATTAAATAAACATATATATTTAATTAAATACCGTAATCCCCCTAGATAAATTAATTAAGTTAATTTATCTAATGTTCAAACTCTATTTAATTTTTATTTTTTTTAAAGCAAAAATAGTATCATATTCTCATTAACCGTTACACCATTACAATAGTGTGCATGGATGCCAAGGGAAACCAAAACTCACCCATTTATAGAAGCGCCATAAGTTTTCAACATCCCAATTGTGGGATGGCCAAAATTTATGGCAAAATCACTACTTACAAATAAACAGCTTTTGCTTTCGTTAGTTCGCAAAAATTTAACCCACTCTCCCCTCACTACCCAACATTGCAGGTAAGGAACCCACTCTATTTCTGCACCTAACAATTCAAAAAGCTCAAAATCCATAATCTCCATCGAATCCTCCACACCCAAATCCACTTCCCCTTCTGAAGAAACCTGCGGCGACAAGCCAAGCTCTTCATTAGAGGCCTCCAAGAGATAATCCAATCCATTCCCCTCTTGTTGTTCTCCACACCCAATTCCATTGAAGTGGTCATCTGAATTAGAAACCAGAGAACTGTTGTTGGTCACAGAATGCGCAAAGTCACTCTACAAGTAACAATTAGAGCAACTCAAGGGAAAAACAATAACAAAATTAGAATCGACACCGATGACGTCTCTCTGAAGGCTCCACATGACTCCATTCATGAGCTCTTCTTGAAAAGTCGGCACACAATCCTCCTCAAAGAGAACTCCAAAATGTCATCCCCATTCTTGATCTTCTCAAATTCGCCTCTGCAACACAATGCAGGAGGAGGAAGTCTAGAATTTATACAGAGACACCCACCAACATGTGAGAGTAGAAGCAGCCATTAAAGGCCAAATTCTATTTAATTAATAAACATATATGTTTAATTAAATACCCCATTCCCCTAGCTAAATTAATTAAGTTAATTTATCTAATGTCCATAATCTATTTAATTAAATACCTCATTCCCCCTTGATAAATTAATTAAGTTAATTAATCTAATGTCCAAAATCTATTTAATTAAATAAACCTATATATTTAATTAAATACTCTATTCCCCCTTGGATAAATTATAAAGCATTATAAAATCTCTCTAAAAAATAAAAAATATCCAAATGATGTTACTATAGATGCTTCTTTAAAAGTAAACTAAGAAACATGCAAGGGTTTGATTTTTTCACATTGAGGCAACACAGGCTTATAAGGCATTTTATAAACCAAAAGATTTGCTAGTATTAAAGTCGACATTGGGATAGAAGTCCTTGGATTGATGTTCTTGCATCCTCTTCTTGTAACTAAGATTTTTTAGAAGTTCTTGTGTGCTTTGTGGATCTCCATGTTTTTTGATTGTTATTTGATGTACATGAGAAAAGGTTAGAATAGATTTATGTTTATGGAAATTGTTTCTTGTGGATGAATTGTATCCCATGGTTAAAATCTCACAAAAATTAAAATACTAAAATATAATGGGACTTGATAATTTGACATGATAATAATTTTGAGACAAGATAGCTTTATGAGATATTTGAGGAAACACAAGCTTTTCCAAATGCGCGCCATCAATGTTTTTGCAAAAATGTGTGGGAGGGGATAGAAGATTGTGGATCTACTGAAAACCATGTTCGAGAAGTGGAAGCTAATATATAATGAATGGAAGCACAAGAGAGAGAAAATGAGAATAAAGGAAGAGAAAGGATGTTCAGTAAAGCATCCTGAAGTAAAATTGAAGCCAGATCCAGAGGTATTTTCAATTTTTCTTCTCAACTAGGACACAATATCAAATATCAAAGTAGAAACTCTCACAATTTTTAAAGGTCTAGAACTGGTTGCTTCTTTGAAATGCAAAGTTATAAGTCAAGGAGAACTCCATGAACATCATGAAAGGATTAATGAATATTTCATCAAGGACTGGAGACTGCATCATTATAGAAGAATTTAATTTCAATGTTCAACCTTTTGAGTCCATTTCTTTCAGAAGAAATTTGCTTCAGCAGT
>MU223843.1:1129647-1161309 GCA_018584345.1 Thuja plicata
AATATCTATTGTTCATAATGATGGAAGCTTCAAGAAATGATGGAGAATGATAGGGAATTACCATAGTTACACAACTGTCAAAGACGAGGGGACAGTGAAATGAGGGGACGGGTGTCTGTAACATTTTTTTTAAAAAAAAAATTAGCATTGGTCGAAATTTTGACCAATAATTAATACGTCGAAAATTCGACAAAAAAAGACCGACGAAAGGTTTGGTCACAAATTTGGCCAATTACGGTCGAAATTTCGACCAATTGTCGTCGAAATTTGAAGTCAAATTTACTAGTGTGGAAATTGTTTCTTGTGGAAGAATTGTATCCCATGGTTAAAATATCACAAAAATTAAAATCCTAAAATATGTTGGGTCTTGATAATTTGACATTATAATAATTTTGAGACATGATAGTTTTATGAGGCATTTGAGGAAACACAAGCTTTTTCAAGTGTGCCCCATCAACGTTTTTGCAAAATGTGCGGAAGGGGACAAAATATTGTGGATCTACTGAAAACCATGTACGAGAAGTAGAAGCCAATATACAATGAATGGAAGCACAAGAGAGAGAAAAAGATCATAGAGGAAGAGAAAGGATGTTCAATAAAGCAACCTGAAGTAAAATTGAAGCCAAGTCTAGAGGTATTTTCAATTTTTCTTCTCAACTAGGACACAATATCAAATAACAAAGTAGAAATTTTGGCAATTTTTAAAGGTCTAGAGCTAGTTGCTTATTTGAAATGCAAAGTTATAAGTCAAGGAGAACTCCATGATCATCATGAAAGGGATTAATGAATAATTTCATCAAGGACTGGAGACTGCATCATTATAGAGAAATTTAATTTCATTGTTCAACCTTTTGAGTCAATTTCTTTTAGAAGCAATTTGCTTCAGGAGTGTAAAAAGATAGGTCTAGAGACTGGATAAAATTATAATTTATAATTTTTTCACTGCCTCAATATTTTGAGTCTTCTATAAGATATTTCTATATAGGGGAATTTAATTTAGTTGTTCAACATTTTGAGTCCATTTCTTTCAGAAGCAATTTGCATCAAGAGTGTAAAAAGGTAGGTCTGGAGATTAGATAAAAATTTAAAAGAATCCTATTTTAATACCTCAAAATTTTGTGTCTTCAATAAGATATTTATTTATATTTCATTGCTCAACCTTTTGAGTCAATTTCTTTGAGAAGCAATATCCTGAAGGAGTGTAAAAAGGTAGGTCTCAAAACAGGATAAAATTATAATTTAGAATCTTATTTCACTGCCTCAATATTTTGAGTCTTCTATAACATATTTATTTATAGAGAAATTTAATTTCATTGTTCAACATTTTGAGTCCATTTCTTTCAAAAGCAATTTGCTTCAGTAGTGTAAAAAGGTAGATCTGGAAATTGGATAAATTTTTGAAAGAATCTTATTTCACTGCCTCAATATTTTGAGTATTCTATAAGATATTCCTTTATATTTCATTGTTCAACCTTTTGAGTCCATTTCTTTCAGAAGTAATTTTCTTCAGGAGTGTAAAAAGGTAGGTCTGGGAATGGATAAAATTATAAAAGAATCTTATTTCACTGCCTCAATATTTTGAGTCCTCTATAAGATATTTCTTTGTAAAGGATTTTAATTTCATTGTTCAACATTTTGAGACCATTTCTTTCAGAAGCAATTTGTTTTAGGAGTGTAAAAAGGTAGGTCTGGAGACTAGATAAAGATTGAAAATAATCTTATTTCACTACCTCAATATTTTGATTCTTCTATAAGATTTATTTATAAAGGAATTTAATTTTATTGTTCAAAATTTTGAGTCCATCTCTTTCCGAAGCAATTTGCTTCAGGACTGTACAAAGGTAGGTATGGAGACTAGATAAAATTATAAAAGAATCTTATTTCACTGCCCTAATATTTTGAGTCTTCTATAAGATATTTATTTATAATAGAATTTAATTTCAATGTTCACAATTTTGAGTCCATTTCTTTCAAAAGCAATTTGCCTCAAGAGTGTACAAAGGTAGGTCTTGAGACTGGATAAAATTTTAAAATAATCTTATTTCACTTTGCCAATATTTTGAGTCTTTGTAGACATCCAAATGTGAAACGTAATTAATTCATTTAATTTATTACTCATCTTCTATACTCTTAGCTAAAATAATATATTTAATTTATCTAACATCATTATCCTATTTAATTAAATAAATATTTACATTTTATTTAACTAATGATCGAATTCATATTCTTCTATGGTTACTCTATTAATTAAATAACCTATCTATTCAATTGATTTCCCTATTTTTACTAATCCCTCTTGGATAAATGGATTAAGTTAATTTATCTAATGTCAAAAATCTTTTAATAAAATAAACGTATATATTTAATTAAATACCCTATTCACCCTGGATAAATTAATTAAGATAATTTATCTAATGTTCAAAATCTATTTAATTAAATACCTCATTCCCCCTTGGATAAATTAATTAAGATCATTTATCTAATGTCCAAAATCTATATATTTAAATAAACATATATATTTAAGTAAATACCATAACCCCCCTGAATAAATTAATTAAGTTAATTTATCTAATGTCCAAAATCTATTTAATTAATAAACCTATATATTTAATTAATTACCCCATTCTCCCTAGATAAATTAATTAAGTTAATTTATCTAATGTCCAAAATATATTTAATTAAATAAATCTATATATTTAATTAAATACCTCATCCAAATTTAAAAAGAAACTGGGATTTTGGAGATGCGAATTAACGGAATCTATGGGAGCGTCGGGTGGGTTGGGTATTATTTGGGACCCTAGAAAGGTGGACTTTAAGCTACTAACATCAAGCAATAACTGGATGGCAAGAAGTATTCAAAACTTTAGAAATGACTTTCAGTTTACTATAATCAATGTTTATGGACCCACGCCAACAATAGAGAAAAAAGGTATCTGGATAGAAATAAGCTCCTTTATGAATACAGACACACAAGCAGTTTACATCCTTGGAGGAGATTTTAATGCTATATTAAATATTAGAGAAAAATTTGGAGGAATTCAAACAGAAACACAAGCAATAATAGACTTCAAGAATTGGTTCATGAGCAACTCTTTCTTTGACATTCCCACATCAAATGGTGTGTACACATGGAATAATAGACGAAAGGGTTTTTTCTATATAGCTAAGAGACTGGATAGGTTCATCTTTAAAGGAGATATAAGATCGATAAACAAGACTCTTAAAGCATCTATTTTACCATGTGCAGGTTCAGATCACTATCCGGTTCAATTAGAATTACAAGAACAGCAGAAACCGATTAGGACCACTTTTAAATGCGAAAATATGTGGTTTTTGGATGAGAATTTCCTAGGGAAAATTAAGCAATGGTGGAATGAAGAAGTCTTTGATGGATCAAAAATGTTTTGCTTTGTAACAAAACTAAAGAGATTAAAAGAAAAAATAACAAAATGGAACAATGAAAGTTTCAAAAATATATTCAAGGAAAAATTAGAAAATGAGGAAGAAATTAAAGAGTTAAGCAATAAAATCATAGAGAATGGTATGAAGGACGAGGAATATAAAAAAGAAAAAGAATTACTTAATAAACAAGAAATTATCTTAGCAAAGGAAGAAATATATTGGAAACAGAAATCAAGAGAGACCTGGCTAAAATCAGGAGATAGAAATACCAAATTTTTCCATACAAGTACACTTAATAGGAAAAATATAAATAGAATAACCAAAGTCCGTAATAGCGAAGGATTAGCAATTGAGAACCCTAGCCAAATTTCTGAAACCTTTGTAGCTTATTTTTCTAACATTTTAAACAACTATGAATTTTCAGACCTTGAAGCTCAGAAAAAGATGCTCAAATCAATCCCCAAAATTCTAACTGATGAGGACAATAGAAATATCAATAAAAGATTCACAATGGAAGAGGTTAAACTAGCTCTCTTCTCTCTAAATCCTGAGAAATCCCCAGGACCAAACGGCTTCCAAACCTTCTTCTTCCAAAAATGTTGGGATATCATTGGGGAAGAATTATGGCAAGCAATCGAAGCTACCAAGAATTTAGGTTCTTTACTAAAAGAAATCAATAATACTTTCTTAGCCCTAATACCAAAGAAATCAAATTTTGAGTCTCCAAGAGACTTCAGACCTATAGCCTTATGTAATACAATATACAAGATACTATCCAAGGCAATGGCAAACAAACTTAAAAAGATGATACACAAACTGATCTCTGAAGAACAAACAGGCTTTGTTCCAAAAAGGTCAATATACGATGGCATAATCAGTATACAAGAACTAATACATTCGGCTCAGATGAATAAAGAACTATGTATGTTGATGAAACTAGATATAAGCAAAGCCTATGATAAGGTTGATTGGCACTTCTTATGTAAAACTCTAAGAGCCTTTGGCTTCTCACAACAATGGGTAAATTTAATATACAATTTTATATCTACCCCAATGTTATCTGTATTAATTAATGGCTCCCCTGAGGGATTCTTTGACATTTATAGAGGAATTAGGCAGGGAGATCCCATCTCGCCTTATCTTTTCATTATAATGGTGGAAGCCTTTGGTAGATCAATCAAATCTGCCCAATTAGAAGGAAAAATTCATGGAGTCAAAGTGACTGATGTGGTAGAAAACGTCACTCATCAACAATTCGCTGATGACACTATTTTACCTGGTGAATCCTCTAGAGTGGAGGCTCTACAATTTAAATACATTATCAAAACTTACTCAATTGCCTCTGGTCAGGAAGTGAATGCTGACAAGTCTGAAATATTCTTCCTCAACACTCAACCAGAGCTTGAAAGGAACATTTGCAACTTAATGGGCTTCAAAAAAGGTGATTTCCCATGTAAATACCTTGGGATCCATTTGGATACGGGTACAAAGGACAGCAAGACATGGGAAAACATGGCAGCTAAAATAGAAATGAAACTGGATAGTTGGAAAGGGAGATTATTAAAAAAAGTGGGTAGAACCACTATGATCAAAGTTGTTCTCTCGGCCATCCCAACTTATCACATGTCGTGCTTGCCTCTTCCAAAAGGTGTTGGGAAAAAATGAAATAAAAAACTAAAAGAATTTTTTTGGCAAGGCACAGAAGATAAAAAGAAATTGGCCATGATCAAATGGGATCAAATATGTAGACCAAAAGAGTTTGGAGGTTTAGGAATTAAAAATTTAAGTTGGCAGAATTTAGCTTTAGGAGCTTAGCTAGTATGGAGAATGTACCAAGAGAGCGATAGTAAGTGGGCAAAAATCCTCTATCACAAATACTTAAACAACTCAATTTTGACAACCTTATTCCGTACAATTAAACCACCCAATGGTTCTAAAATTTGGAACTTTATGATGCAAAACAGAGATCTAATTTCAAATAACCTCACCTGGGACATTGGCAATGGCCGAGAGGCTCTCTTTTGGACATTTTCCTGGGATGGCCTCCCGTCTCTAGATAAATCTAACCTTCCAATCAACATCCAAAATACACTAACTCAATGTTGGGGAAACCATTTTAAGGACTATATAGTGGAAACACAAGAAGGCTGGCAATGGAAAAATGCTTCAAATACAACTTTAACTCAAGAAGATCAAACTACTTATAAAGAATTTATGCAAACGAGGAAAGTGAACCATAAAGCTAGAAATGATAGACTGATTTGGGGAATGTCCAAAGATGGAAAATATAGTGTCAAAAAAGGCTATGAATTTTTTATCAATTCTCAAGAGTGGGCCAAAACTGACATACCCCTTAACTTATGCTGGGATTCCGCTTGCCTACCCAAAGCTGGATTTTTTTTATGGGCTACTTTACAAAAGAGAATTCTAACATCGGACAGATTTACCAAGCTAGGTTTTGAAGGACCTTCATGATGCATACTATGCAAATCAGCCTCTGAAACAGCTAATCATCTTCTTTATGACTGCCCCTTCTCCAAAAATTGTTGGGTCTAGTTATGCAGTAACTAAACTGGTCTACGGCCTTGAATGACAATCTTTGGAATTTTTTACAATGCTGGCCCTAGTATAGAACTAATGTTTACAATAAGATCTGGAGAATTGCTCCCTCCATCCTGGTTTGGGAAATCTGGAAAGAGAGAAATAGACGCATTTTTTTGGACACTAATATGAATAGAGAATCACTGATCAACAAAATAGAAGCTAGTATCATAGAAGTTGTTAATAAGCACCTAAGAAATACCCTTTACGAAGAAGGCTCCTTCTCTGATTCTAATGTTGATTTAAGGAAGAACGAGAAAGATCTATTCAACACTCTTGCATTCCAAGGCCAATAAGTCAGCAAGAAAAATATGCAAATGGTCTCCTCCACCACCTGGATGGATGAAATTGAATTTTGATGGAGCGGCCCATGGCAATCTAGGGAAAGCTGGCCTAGGGTGCCTCATTCGGAATGAATGGGGAGAATGGGTTATCAAAAGGGCAAAGCCCCTAGGTATATCCTCCAACAACTTAGCAGAATTAGAAGCTTTAAATGAAGGATTAAAATTATGCATTAAGGGTCAATTCCAAAAGGTAATAATTGAAGGGGATTCAAAGATTATTCTCAATGCTATTAGGAAGAGAAGCTCCCCAAATTGGATCTTAAACTCAAAACTCAAAGAAGTGTTAGACCTTGTAGACAAGATACATGAAACTAGACCTACACATATCTTCTGAGAAGGCAACAAAAAGGCAGATACCCTAGCCAACCAAGGTGTTGATGGGGATGATTCTACCTTGGTCAACCCAAACTTTTCATTTAATCTATAAACACTCTGATACATTCTCTTCCCTCTAACAACATTCATTACACATAGAGCATTGAAAACATAGCCAACTTTTAGGCCCTACTGTACCCTTTTCTTGCCAATCTTGAGAGGCTTTTCCCATGGATCCTCAAGGACCCCCTGGGACCTACCCGCAGTCCATAAAGTAATAGGTAAATTCTTAACCTCAGGGACTTGCCACTACAAAAAATTTTACAAAATTCTAAGATAGAATAGGATCATGAGTTTTAATAAAAGTCAATTGTTATATGTGAGATTAGTGGCTCTCACATTTCCATAAAGAGCTATGACAATGAATTATATGGCCGGGGTCCATAATAATGATAATTTTTTTCCTTATCTTCCTATCCTTCCTAAGACCACATTATGTACAAGATTTTTAATGATATACAGATTATCACTTTGCTGTTTAACATCCCAATCCCAGACATGAATTATTCTTGAAGCCTTTTTTCATACTCGAATTGCTACCTCCATATTTCTCTTCGATCAAATTATTAAAACTTGCGATCATCTCTCTCAAACACATAGCTTTTACAAATAGCGTGCTTCTAACTTTGTCCTCAATGTAAATTCTCACTTAGCATCCCTCCTATCTCTCTTAATCTTTCAAACAAACACACTTTCCCTATAGTAAACATCCATTTCAATACACAGTACCATCATCCTACAACTTAGCATGATTGATTAAGGCCACCGACGCTCATACTATTTCATAGGTAACCCTCCCTAGTACGGTGAAGTTTCACCTTGGGCTTCCATTAGACACTTATCTAGCTTCAATAGTACTAGTGAACTAAGCTAGTGTATGTACTCAACTTTTGCTTGTCCTCTCCCTAGATGGTCCTAGGACTTTACTATTTGACCGAGTGGGTAGAGCTATTTTCTCTCAGTGACTTTGCACTCATTAAAAGGTGCGCCATCATCTCTAAAAAATTTCATAACATCTCATTGTTAGAAACCCTTTCCCTTCGACCCATTCCTAAATTTAGGAGCTTCGAACACCTCAGTGCAATCACGAACTTCTTTGATGGTTAGAAAATAACATTGTAGTAACAATCAAACAAGTTCGTAAAACAAACTTAAGAATTCATATTAGGCTAAAATAGAGCAAAATCTGGGGTGGATTTATGTTTGTAATGAAAACCAAAGAATAGGAATCCAATATGGATTGACAAAAGTATTGATAAGTAGGTTAATTTCAAATTTGACAAAATCTTTAAGCTAATCCTAAAACAAGATAGCTCTAAATAGATCGTAAAATCACCTTTCCCCTATTCTACCTATGCTGTAAAAACATGAAAAGTCTAAAAATAACTAATAAGGGGGGAAAATTTAGAATGATTGAACAAAGCAGTAGTTAATGCCCTTGGGCATTTAATTTTGGATCAGAATCCTTTCATCAGTCCTAGATAAAAGTTTCCCAGAAACCCCAGTTTATTAAAATAGATAGTATTCCAATTAATCAACTCTAACCCTACTCAATTACCAACTCTTACCTATGATTACTAAATTGCTTATATTACTCTTTTGTCTAACAGCTAACGAAGCACTAGATAGGTATCCTCAGTCTTTTCATGTGCAGGGTAAGGAATTAAAACTCCAAAGGTACGACTTGGATTTAAAGAACCAAAGATAAAATTGTAACTCAAATGAGCTACCTTCTTGAGCCTACAAAGTGGATATAGACTCTGGACGATAAAAAATCATATAAAATTTCTATACATTCAAGAATCTATATAAGAAATGCCACTAGTAATTTTGTAAATGAGGGAATGCCCTCATATTATATGTAATTTTTATCTATTGTATTACTTAATTTGGACCTTGGGTCCCGGGCAAGACTGGAGGTTTTCTTCTCCATTCTTTCCTACCAGTGCCCGCAGAGAATGGAGTCTTTTGTAAAATTTGGAATTTATTAATAAAATCCTGGGCTTCGACCTTTTACCGATCAAAAAAAAAAAAAACCTCATCCCCCTGGATAAATTAATTAAGTTAATTTATCTAATGTCCAAAATCTATTTATTTAAATAAACCTATATATTTAATTAAATACCCATTCCATTTTGGATAAATTATATAAAGCATTATAAAATCCCTCTTAAAACTAAAAATATCCAAATGAAGTTACTATAGATGCTTCTATAAAAGTAAACTAAGAAACATGCAAGGGTTTGATTTTTTCATATCGAGGAAAGGTAGAGGCTTATAAGCCATTTTATAAACCAAAAGCTTTGCTAATATTAAAGTCGACATTGGGATAGAAGTTCTTGGGTTGATGTGCTTGCATCCTCTTCTTGTAACTAAGATTGTTTAGAGGTGCTTGTGTGCTTTGTGGATCTCCATGACTTTTTATTGTTGTTTGATGTACATGAAAAAAGGTTAGAATAGATATATGTTCATAGAAATTGTTTCTTGTGGATGAATTGTATCCCATGGTTAAAATCTTACAAAAATTAAAAAACACTAAAATATGTTGGGTCTTAAAAATTTGACATGATAATAATTTTGAGACAAGATATTTTTAATGAGGCATTTGAGGAAACACAAGTTTTTTCAAGTGCGCGTCATCAATGTTTTTCCAAAAATATGCGCGAGGGGACATATGATTGTGGATCTGCTAAAAACCATGTACGAGAAGTGGAAGCCAATATACATTGAATGGAAGCACAAGAGAGAGAAAAATACATAGAGGAAGATAAAGGATGTTCAGTAAAGAAACCTGAAGTAAAATTGAAGCCAAATCTAGAGGCATTTTACATTTTGCTTCTCAACTAGGACACAATATCAAATAACAAATTAGAGACTTTGACAATTTTTAAAGGTATAGATTTGGTTGCTTCTTTGAAATGAAAAGTTATAAGTCAAGGAGAAATCCATGATCATTATGAAGGGATTAATGAATAATTTCATTAAGGACTAGAGACTGCATCATTATACAGGAATTTAATTTTATTTTTCAACCTTTTGAGTCCATTTCTTTTAGAAGCAATTTGCTTCATGAGTGTAAAGAGATAGGTCTGGAGACTGGATCAAATTATAATTTAGAATTTTTTTCAGTGCCTCAATATTTTGAGACTTCTATAGGATATTTCTTTATAGAGGAATTTAATTTCATTGTTCAACATTTTGAGTCCATTTCTTTCAAAAGTAATTTGCTTCAGGAGTGTAAAAAGGTAGGTCTAGAGACTATATAAAATTTTAAAAGAATCTTATTTTAATGCCTCAATATTTTGAGTCTTCTATAAGATATTTTTTAATATTTCATTATTCAACCTTTTGAGTCCATTTCTTTCAGAAGAAATTTGTTTCAGGAGTGTAAAAAGGTAGGTCTAGAGACTGGATAAAATTATAATTTAGAATCTTATTTCACTACCTCAATATTTTGAGTCTTCTATAAGATATTTCTTTATAGAGGAATTTAATTTCATTGTTCAACATTTTGAGTCCATTTCTTTCAGAAGCAATTTGCTTCAGGAGTGTAAAAAGTTAGGTTTGGAGACTGGATAAAATTTGAAAAGAATCTTATTTCACTACCTTAATATTTTGAGTCTTCTATAAGATAATATTTTATATTTCATTGTTCAACCTTTTGAGTCCATTTCTTTTAGAAGTAATTTGATTCAGGAGTGTAAAAAGGTAGGTCTAGAGATTGGATAAAATTATAAAAGAATTTGATTTCACTGCTTCAATATTTTGAGTCCTCTATAAGATATTTCTTTATGGAGGAATTTAATTTCATTGTTCAACATTTTGAGTTCATTTCTTTCAGAAGCAATTTGCTTTAGGAGTGTAAAAAGGTAGGTCTGGAGACTAGATAAAAATTTAAAAGAATCTTATTTCGCTGCCTCAATATTTTGAGTCTTCTATAAGATTTCTTTATAAAGAAATTTTAAGTTAATTGTTCAAAATTTTGAGTCCATTTCTTTCAGAAGCAATTTGCTTCAGGAGTCTATGAAGGTAGGTCTTGAGACTGGATAAAATTATAAAACAATCTTATTTCACTGCCTTAATATTTTGAGTGTTATAGAAGACATTTATTTATAAAGGAATTTAATTTTGTTGTTCAAAATTTTTAGTACATTTCTTTCAGAAGCAATTTGCCTTAGGAGTGTACAAAGGTAGGTTTGGAGACTCGATAAAATTTTAAAATAATCTTATTTCACTGTGTCAATATTTTGAGTCTTTGTAGATATCCAAATGTTAAACATAATTAATTCATTTGATTACTTACTCATCTTCTATAGTCTTAGGTAAATTAATATATTTGATTTATCTAACATCGTTATCCTATTTAATTAAATAAATATTTATGTTTTATTTAATTCATGATCAAATTCATATTCTTCTATGGTTAATCTATTAATTAAATAGCCAATCTATTTAATTGATTTCCCCAATTTTACTAATCCCCCTTGCATAAATTAATTAAGTTAATTTATCTAATGTCCAAAATCTATTTAATTAAATAAACCAATATATTTAATTAAATACCCTATTCCCCCTAGATAAATTAATTAATTTAATTTATCTAATGTTCAAAATCTATTTAATTAAATAAACCTGTATATTTATTTAAATATATCATTTCCCCTTGGATAAATTAATTAAGTTAATTTATCTAATGTCCAAAATCTATTTAATTAAATAAACATATATATTTAATTAAATACCCCAATCCCTCTTGATAAATTAATTAAGTTAATTTATATAATGTTCAAAATCTATTTAATTAATAAACCTATATATTTAATTCAATGCCACATTCCCCTCGCTAAATCAATTAAGTTAATTTATCTAATTTCCAAAATCTATTTAATTAAATAAACCTATATATTTAATTAAATACCTCATTCCCCCTGGATAAATTAACTAAGTTAATTTATCTAATGTCCAAAATCTATTTAATTAAATACCCCATTCCTCTTTGGATAAATTATAAAGCATTATAAAATCCCTCCAAAAAATAAAAAGATCCAAATGATGTTACTATAGACGCTTCTATAAAAGTAAACTAAGAAACTTGCAAGGGTTCCATTTTTTCATATTGAGGCAAGGAAGGCTTATAATTTTATAAACCAAAAGCTTTGCTAGTATTAAAGTAGACATTGGGATTGAAGTCCTTGCATTGATGTGCTTGCATCCTATTCTTGTATCTAAGAGTGTTTAGAGGTGCTTATGTTCTTTGTGGATCTCCATGCTTTTTGATTGTTGTATGATGTACATGAGAAAAGGTTAGAGTAGATTTATGTTAATGGAAATTGTTTCTTGTGGATGAATTGTATCCCATGGTTAAAATCTTACAAAAATTAAAATACTAAAATATGTTGGGTCTTGATAATTTGACATGATAATAATTTTGAGACAAGATAGTTTTATGAGGCATTTGAGGAAACAAAAGCTTTTCCAAGTGCATGCCATCAATATTTTTGCAAAAATGTGCAGGAGGGGACAAAAGATTGTGGATCTGCTGAAAACTATGTACGAGAAGTGGAAACTAATATACAGTGAATGGACGCACAAGAGAGAGAACAAGAGCATAAATAAAGAGAAAGGATCTTCAGTAAAGCAACCTGAAGTAAAATTGAAGCCAGATCTAGTGGTATTTTTAATTTTTCTTCTCAACTAGGACACAATATCAAATAACAAAATAGAAACTTTGGCAATTTTTAAAGGTCTAGAGCTGGTTGCTTCTTTGAAATGAAAAGTTATAAGTCAAGGAGAACTTCATGATCATCATGAAGGGATTAATGAATAATTTCATCAAGGACTAGAGACTGCATCATTATAGAGGAATTTAATTTCATTTTTCAACCTTTTGAGTCCATTTCTTTTAGAAACAATCTGCTTCAGGAGTGTAAAAAGATAGGTCTAGACACTGGTTGAAATTATAATTTATAATTTTTTTCACTGCCTCAATATTTTGAGTCTATTTCTTTCAGAAGTAATTTTCTCCAGGAGCGTAAAAAGACAGGTCTGGAGATTAGATAAAATTTTAAAAGAATCTTATTTTACCGCCTCAATATTTTGGGTCTTCTATAAGATATTTCTTTATATTTCATTGTTCAACCTTTTGAATCCATTTCTTTCGGAAGCAATATTATTGAGTGTAAAAAGGTAGGTCTTGATACTAGATAAAATTATAATTTAGAATCTTATTTAACTACCTCAATATTTTGAGTCTTGTATAAGATATTTCTTTATAAAGAAATTTAATTTCATTGTTAAACATTTTGAGTCCATTTCTTCTAGAAGCAATTTGTTTCAGGAGTATAAAAAGGTAGGTTTGGAGAATGGATAAAATTTTAAAAGAATCTTATTTCACTGCCTCAATATTTTGAGTCTTCTATAAGATATTCCTTTATATTTCATTGTTCAACCTTTTGAGTCCATTTATTTCTGAAGTAATTTTCTTCAGGAGTGTAAACAGGTAACCCTAGAGACTGGATAAAATTATAAAACAATCTTATTTCACTGCTTCAATATTTTGAGTCCTCTATAAGATATTTCTTTATAGAGGAATTTAATTTCATTGTTCAACATTTTGAGTCCATTACTTTCAGAAGAAATTTGTTTTAGGAGTGTAAAAAGCCAGGCCTGGAGACTGGATAAAAATTTAAAAGAATCTTATTTCACTGCCTAAATATTTTGAGTCTTCTAAAAGATATTTCTTTATAGAGGAATTTAATTTCACTGTTCAAAATTTTGAGTCCATTACTTTTAGAAGTAATTTGCTTCAAGAGTCTACAAAGGTAGGTCTGGAGACTGGATAACATTATAAAAGAATCTTGTTTTACTACCTCAATATTTTGAGTCTTCTATAAGATATTTATTTATAGAGGAATTTAATTTCATTGTTCAAAATTTTAAGCTCATTTCTTTCAAAAGAAATTTGCGTCAGGAGTGTACAAAGGTAGGTCTAGAGACTAGATAAAATTTTAGAATAATCTTATTTCACTGCGTCAATATTTTGACTCTTTGTAGACATCCAAATGTGAAACATAATTAATCCATTTAATTAATTAATCATCTTCTATAATCTTAGGTAAATTAATATATTTAATTTATCTAACATCATTATCCTATTTAAATAAATAAATATTTATGTTTTATTTAATTAATGATCAAATTTATATTCTTCTATGGTTACTCTATTAATTAAATAGCCTATCTATTTAATTGATTTCCCTATTTTTACTAATCCCCATTGGATAAATTAATTAAGTTAATTTATCTGATGTCCAAAATCTATTTAATTAAATAAACCTGTGTGTGTGTGTGTGTGTGTGTGTGTGTGTGTGTGTGTGTGTGTGTGTGTGTGTGTGTGTGTGTGTGTGTGTGTGTACCTTAATCCCCCTAGATAGATTAATTAAGTTAATTTATCTAATGTTCAAAATATATTTAATTAAATAAACCTATATATTTAATTAACTACCTCATTTCCCCTTGGATAAATTAATTAAGTTAGTTTATCTAATGTCCAAAATCTATTTAATTAAATAAACATATATATTTAATTAAATACCCTAAACCCCCTGGATAAATTAATTAAGTGAATTTATCTAATGTCCAAAATCTATTTAATTAATAAACCTATCTATTTAATTAAATACACCATTCCCCCTAGATAAATTAATTAAGATAATTTATCTAATGTCTAAAATCTTTTTAATTAAATAAACCTATATATTTAATTAAATATCTCATTCTCGTGGATAAATTAATTAAGTTAATTTATCTAATGTTATTTAAATAAACCTATATATTTAATTAAAAACCCCATTCCCTCTTGGATAAATTATAAAGCATTATAAAATCCCTCTAAAAAATAAAAATATCCAAATAATGTTACTATAGATGCTTCTGTAAAAGTAACCTAAGAAACATGTAAGGGTTTGATTTTTTCACATTGAGGCAAGGCAGGCTTATAAGGCATTCTATAAACCAAAAGCTTTGCTAGTATTAAAGTCGACATTGGGATAGAAGTCCTTGGGTTGATGTGCTTGCATCCTCTTCTTGTAACTATGATTGTTTAGAGGTGCTTGATGCTTTGTGGATCTCCATGCTTTTTTATTGTTGTTTGATGTACATGAGAAAAGTTTAGAATAGATTTATGTTCATGGAAATTGTTTCTTGTGGATGAATTGTATCCCATGGTTAAAATCTCACAAAAATTAAATTACTAAAATATGTTGGGTCTTGATAATTTGACATTATACTAATTTTGATACAAGATATTTTAATGAGGCATTTGAGGAAACACAAGCTTTTCCAAGTGCCCGTCATCAACATTTTTGCAAAAATGTGTAGGAGTGGAAAGAAGATTGTGGATCTACTGAAAACCATGTAGGAGAAGTGGAAGCCAATATATAGTGAATGGAAGCATAAGAGAGAGAAAAATAGCATAGAGGAAGAGAAAGGATGTACAGTAAAGCAACCTGAAGTAAAATTAAAGCCAAATCTAGTGGTATTTTCAATTTTGCTTCTCAACTAGGACACAATATCAAATAACAAAGTAGAAACTTTGGCAATTTTTAAAGGTCTAGAGCTGGTTGCTTCTTTGAAATGAAAAGTTATAAGTCAAGGAGAACTCCATGATCATCATGAAGGGATTAATGAATAATTTCATTGAGGACTGGAGAATACATCATTATAGAGGAATTTAATTTCAATGTTCAACCTTTTGAGTCCATTTCTTTCAGAAATAATTTACTTCAGGAGTGTAAAAAGATAGGTCTGGAGACTGGAAAAAATTATAATTTAGAATTTTTTTCACTGCCTCAATATTTTGAAACTTCTATAAGATATTTCTTTATAGAGGAATTTAATTTCACTGTTCAACATTTTGAGTCTATTTCTTTCAGAAGTATTTTGCTTCATGTTTGGAATAATAGTCCACAAGACAACTGAGAGGGGGGTGAATCAGTTGTGATATAGATTTTTAAACTTTGTACTTTATAAACCAAATCTATGAATGTAAATGATAACACAGTAATAGAAAAAACCAAAATGCTATATTTGTTATCGAGGAAAACCTGTTAAAGGTAAAACCCCGGTGGGAATTATCACCCACAAATAATGTACTGAGAGTATCGTATCCCTGTTAAAAGATATTAGCCCTGTTAGGAGCTTGTTACAAAATTACAGTACACAGTCCCTGTTAGGAGACATACCCTGTTAGGAGTGAAAGGAAATAGTAGGCTCACTGCAAAGGCACACTTCCCAAAGAAGGTTAAATCCACCCTCAAGGATTTATAATCTGCACAAGTGTATAAAGAAAATACACAATCAGAGAACTGTCTGCCAGAAACTATCTTTGCTTGATTAGTTCCAATGAAGTATCAACTCTGCTTGCATCTAGCAGTCAACAAGCTTTGTGTCTTTCACACATTCCTTCTCTTCTTTTATCTATCACACTTCTCCATAAGAATATATCTTCCATATATACCCTTACACAATAGCTTATTAGGTCAGCCAATTAAGCTTTCCTAATACATAATTAATTAGGTCAGCCAATTAAGGATTTCCATCATACAAATAATTACATAGCCCCTTGCTAAGATACACATGGTATCTAAGACAAGTATACAACATTTAAAATTCATTACATATACTTCCAGATCTGCAATTCATGCTCACAATTAATTCCACATGCTACATGTCTGAAGTGGGCCAAGAAATAGGTCTTCTCTAGAGTACACGCCATAGCTGACATCATCAGTCTTCAATCAACAATAAAACACAACCCATTACTCTATCATATGTTGGCTGTCCATCAATAAGCTCACAAGTTCTAAAATATCTCCATAAGAAAGATATACCTGAAACACAGAGACCTGCTCTGTCTAGAATCACAGTTGCAGTCCAGAAAACTAGTCTTCACCAAATGAACTATAACATCCACAGAATGTAACATAAATTCAAGCGACCTTAGGAGTAAGTTCAAGACACATCCTTCTACATAAATCCAACTTCAATCCTTTTGAATCATCTGTACAGTGTCTTCACACTCGTTCTAGTCTAAGTAGTCAGTCTATCTTCTCCATAGAAATATATGTTGACATCAGTGATAAAACATGAATATCAACAACATGATCAGTAACCAAAACTGATATCATCCAAAAATATCCCCCTTTGGCATTGATGGCAACATATGGGAAAATCCATATGCATCAACCCAAAATTACTCTCTCTCAATACAATCTTCTCAATATCCTCAACATAAATTTCCCCAAAATAGTAGGGATTTTCTCATAGATTCCTTCCCCCTTTGGCAGAAATGGAAAAGGGTGCCATAGTTCACCTGTAGTCTCCTATAAGATGTAGCTTTTTCAAATCTTCATGTCCAATCAGCTAGGTGCAAGATCACCTAAATGTACTCCAGTCTTTTTTGCGATCACTCCCCCTAAGGAGTAGATCCATACATCAAGTCCAGAGAATGATATGGCTCTGAGATCCACTGGACTGATACACATCTCCATAATTTAGTTTTCATTGGGAGGGGCCATCACCCCAAGCATGCCTCTGAGATATTCAAAAGCATCTTTTGGAAAAGTTTTGGTAAATATATCTTCTATCTGTTCCTTTGTGCTAATATACTCCAGTTTCATCTCTCTGTCTGCTACCTTATCCCTTAAGAAATGATACTTGATGGAAATGTGTTTAGTCTTTGAATGCATTACAAGATTCTTTGACATATTCACTGTGCCAGTGTTATCACAATGGATAACCACTAGTTCTTTGAAAATTATTATGATGTCCTTCAACATTTATATCATCCAAACAACTTGTGTACAGTTTATTGCAGTAGCAACATACTCTGACTCAGAAGTAGATTGAGTAATACAATTATGCTTCTTTCTCAACCAAGAAACCAGCCTTTTTCAAGGAAAAATGCTCCACCACTTGTGCTCTTCCTGTCATCTACATTACCTGCCCAATCAGCATCAGTAAAAGCTTGCAATGTAAAATCATTAGATTTTTCATACTGTTCCTTTCAGATATCTAAAAACTCTTTTCACAGTAGCAAAGTGTGTCTCTTTAGGATCTACCTGATATCTAGCCACAACTCCAACTGCATTGGTAATATCTAGTCTAGTGTGTGTCAAATATTGTAGACCTCCAATCATTGACCTGTACTTAGTCTTCCCAACACTTTGAGTCTCATCACTTTTAGTTAGTTTGTTCCCTATTACCATGGGTGTACAAACAGGTTTACAATCTTTCATTCCAAACTTCTTCAACATTTCCTTAAGGTACTTGGTCTAAGATATAAATATGCCATTTTTACTTGATTAATTTGTAAACCAAGAAAAAAATTCATCTCACTAATCATTGACATCTCAAACTCATTCTCTTTTTCTTTAGAAAAATTCTTACTCATTTTATCATTGCCTCCAAAAATGATATCATCAACAAAAAATTCTATAATTAAGATTCCATCTTCATCAGTTCTTTTGATATAACATTTACTACCAAATATTCTGAAATATTTCACAGTCGGTGTATGATCAAACCATAATTCATAAGGAGTTTTATTTGCACCTTCCCTGATCTAAATTATGTTTAATTTCTACACAACAATGCCAACTACTTCTCTCCAATGCACATGTGATACATTTCCTTCTAGTAACATAGTCCTAGCAGCATCTAATATAGTTATGTTTCTTCGCTCTGTTATCCTATTCTGTTGTGGAGTTATAGGAACTAAAGTCTGTCTATGTATTGTATTTTCTTCACAATATGTATTAAACAGTTCTAATGCAAACTCTCCTCCTCTGTCTGATCTCAAACATGTCATCTTAAAACCAGATTCATTCTCAACTTTTTCCTTGAATATTTTGAATTTGTCAAATGCCTTAGATTTCTCTCTTAGGTATGTAACCCACATCATTCTATAAAATTCATCAACAAAAAGTATAAAATACCTTTCACCATATTACAATCTTGTTCTTGTAGGACCACATAGATCTATATGCACCAGATCCAACTTTCCTTTTGCTGAATAGGCTTTGCTCTTGAAGGTGCTTCTAGTTTGTTTCCCCATAACACATTCTCTACACATAGTGTTAGATGAATTAACAATTTTAGGTAGATCTCTTACTGCTTTTTTCATACTTGCCTTCAGAATGTTGTCAAAATTAACATGACAAAATCTTCTTTGCCATAACCAGCTGTCATCAACCTTTGCAATAAAACAAGAAGCTTCAGATGTGTTTAGTTTAAATACATTACCTCTGAATTTAGTACCAGATGCTATCAAGTCTCTTGTTTTTCTCTTGATAGTACACTTTCCATTTATGAAGTTTGTTGATAACCCTTGTCCACTAGCTATGAAACACTCTTGTCCACTAGCTATCCAACACTCAACAAATTGTGCTTAAGTCCATCAACAAGTAATACATTGTCAGTGTTAGTCTTTCCATCCAAAGAAATAGATCCAACTCCAATAATAAGTTTAGGAGTATTGTCACCAAATCTGGAAACACAACCATCATGTTTCTTCAAGCTCACAAACTTATTCCTATCTCCAGTCATATGATGTGAACAACCACTATCTATAACCCATTCAAATTTATTTTCAACTCTAGATACTAATGCTTTTTCCTCATGCATAGGCACATCATCTTTTATAGAAATGAATCCAATTTCATCAAATTTATCATCCTCATCATCAGATATTCCTTCACTACCATAATAAAATTCCTTATCCTTTGAGAACTTAGACTTGAAAAACTTAGGTTTGTGCTTTGGAATTCTTGTAGGACATATAGATGCAAAATGACCGATCTTGTTACATGAAAAACATTTCAAAGGTAATTTTCCATCAAACTTACCCTTACCTCTCTTTTCTCTTCTGGCAATCAGTGCAAAAATTTCATCTAGCTTTCTTTCTTCTTCTTGTATCTGTTCCCATTCATTAGCGTAGGCTCCAAGTTCTTCTTTTAGATCACTACTGCTTGTGCTTGCATTTCCAGATAAGGTCTTTTTTTTCTTGTGCATGGTTTCCTTGAATTCTGAATCTACTTTAGGTAAAGTGTCTCCCAATTCTATGGCCTCAAATGTAGTTAGTTTTCCAATCAACATCTCTCTGGTGAAGTTCGGTGTCAAAGGTATGATCTCCTCTATAGCCTATGCTTTGGTTCTATATGCAGGTGTCAAAGATCTGAGAATCTTTGCAATTACTTCTTCCTCACTGTAAGTACCTCCAGAGTTACTGATACCAGTAACTACCTCAGTAATTCTCTATGCATATGCTCTGACATTCTCATCTTCTCTCATCTTCAGTGATTCCATCTTTGTTTTCTAGTTCTAAAACTTTGCTTGCTTTGTAAACTTGTCTCCAACATACAATGCCTCCAATCTTGTCCAGATCTCATGTGTAGAGTCCAAGTCCTTCACTTCAGTGAATTTTCCTTTTGATAGTGCACTAATCAGAGATTCCCTTGCAACCATTATTGTATGAAAATAGCTTCTTTTCATCTTTAGTAGCCATTTCCAACTCATCTTAAGTTGCTACTGCTACATTCTTCTTTGTGATCATCTAGTAGTCAATTCCTAGACATAGAAAATGTGTTCTCATCTTGTTCTGCCAACTGTCAAAGTTTTAAGGATCAAACTTCAGACTATCCTTCCTATAGTAAGTCATCTTTAGGATCACCTCAAGCTATTAAAATTTCTCTCTAAGGACCAGTAGCTCTGATACCAATTGTTAGGAATAACAGTCCACAAGACAACTGAGAGGGGGGTGAATCAGTTGTGATATAGATTTTTAAACTTTATACTTTATAAGCCAAATATACAAATGTAAATGATAACATAGTAATAAACAACACCAAAACACAATATTTTTTGTCGAGGAAACCCTGTTAAAGGTAAAACCCCGGTGGGAATTAACACCCACAAATAATGTATTAAGAGTATAGTATCCCTGTTAAAAGATATTAGCCCTGTTAGGAGCTTGTTACAACATTACAACACATAGTCCCTGTTAGGAGACAGAATTTGTTTGGATTCAAAGGAAATAGTAGGCTCATGGCCAAGGCACATATCCCAAAGAAGGTTAAAGCCACCCTCAAGGATTTACAATCTGCACAAGTGTATAAAGAAAATACACAACCATAGAGTTGTCTGCCAGCAACTGTCTTTTCTTGATTAGTTCCAATGAAGTATCAACTCTGCTTGCATCCAGCAGTCAACAAGCTTCACAACTTTCACACATTCCCTCTCTTCTTTTCTCTATCACACTTCTCCACAAGAATATTTCTTCCATATATACCCTTACACAATATCTTATTAGGTCATCCAATTAAGCTTTCCTAATACATAATTAATTAGGTCGGCCAATTAAGGATTTCCATCATACAAATAATTACATAGCCCCTTGCTAAGATACACATAGTATCTAAGACAAGTATACAACATTTAGAATTCATTACATATACTTCCAAACCCATAATCCATGATCACAATTAATTCCACACGCTACATGCCTTAAGTCGGCCAGGAAATAGGTCTTCCCCAGAGTACACGCCACAGCTGACATCATCAGTCTTCAATCAACAATAGAACACAACCCATTACTCTAAAATATGTCAACTATCCATCAATAAGCTCACAAGTTCTGAAATATCTCCATCAGAAAGATATACCCAAAACACAGAGACTTGCTCTGTCCAGAATCACAGTTATAGTCTAGAAAACTAGTCTTCACCAAAAGAACTGTAACATCCACAAAATGTAACACAAAGTCAAACGACCTTAGGAGAAAGGTCAGGACACATCCTTCTACATAAATCCAACTTCAATTCCTCTAAATCATCCATATAGTAGTTGTACACTCGTTCCAGTTAAGTAGTCAGTCAGTCTTCTCCATAGAAATATATGTTGACATTAGTGACAAAACATGAATATCAATAGCATGATGAGTAACCAAAACTGATATCATCCAACCTTTCATGAGTGTAAAAAGGTATGTCTGGAGACTATATAAAATTTTAAAATAATATTATTTTACTACCTCAATATTTTAAGTCTTCTATAAGATATTTCTTTATATCTCATTGTTCAACCTTTTGAGTCCATTTCTTTCAGAAGAAATTTTCTTTAGGAGTGTAAAAAGGTAGGTCTAGAGACTGGATAAAATTATAATTTAGAATCTTATTTCACTACCTCAATATTTTAAGTCTTCTATAAGATATTTCTTTATAGAATAATTTAATTTCATTGTTCAACATTTTGAGTCCATTTCTTTCAGAAGCAATTTACTTCAGGAGTGTAAAAAGGTAGGTCAGGAAACTGGATAAATTTTTTAAAAGAATCTTATTTCGCTACTTCAATATTTTGCGTCTTCTATAAGATATTCCTTTATATTTCATTGTTCAACCTTTTGAGTCCATTTTTTTCAGAAGTAATTTTCTTCAGGAGTGTACAAAAAGACAGGTCTGGAGACGGGATAAAATTATATAAAAAAACTTATTTCACTGCCTCAATATTTTGAGTCCTCTATAAGATATTTCTTTATAGAGGGATTTAATTTCACTGTTCAACATTTTGAGTCTATTTCTTTCAGAAGCAATTTGTTTTAGGAGTGTAAAAAAGTAGGTCTGGAGACTGGATAAAAATTTAAAAGAATCTTATTTCACTGCCTCAATATTTTGAGTCTTCTATAAGATATTTCTTTATAGAGGAATTTAATTTCATTGTTAAAAATTTTGAGTCCATTTTTTTCAAAAGCAATTTGCTTCAAGAGTCTACAAAGGTAGGTTTGGAGACTCGATAAAATTATAAAAAAATCTTATTTCACTACCTCAATATTTTGAGTCTTCTATAAGATATTTATTTATAGAGGAATTTAATTTCATTGTTCAAAATTTTGAGTCCATTTCTTTCAGAAGTAATTTGCCTCAAGACTGTACAAAGGTAGGTCAAGAGACTGTATAAAATTTTAAAATAATCTTATTTCACTACGTCAATATTTTGAGTCTTTGTAAACATCCAAATGTGAAATGTAATTAATTACTCATCTTCTATAGTCTTAGGTAAATTAATATATTTAATTTATCTAACATCGTTATACTATTTAATTAAATAAATATTTATGTTTTATTTAATTAATGATCAAATTCATATTCTTCTATGGTTACTCTATTAATTAAATAGTCTATCTATTTAATTGATTTCCTCATTTTTACTAATCCCTCTTGGATGAATTAATTAAGTTAATTTATCTAATGTCCAAAATCTATTTAATTAAATAAACTTATATATTTAATTAAATACCCTAATCCCCCCGGATAAATTAATTAAGTTAATTTATCTAATGTTCAAAATCTATTTAATTAAATAAACCTATATATTTAATTAAATACCTCATTCCCCCTTGGATAAATTAATTAAGTTAATTTATCTAATGTCCAAAATCTATTTAATTAAATAAACATATATATTTAATTAAATACCATAATCCCCCTCGATAAATTAATTAAGTTAATTTATCTAATATCCAAAATCTATTTAATTAATAAACCTATATATTGAATTAAATACCCCATTCCCCTGGCTAAATTAGTTAAGTTAATTTATCTAATGTCCAAAATCTAGTTAATTAAATAAATCTATATATTTAATTAAATACCTCATTCCCCTTGGATAAATTAATTAAGTTAATTTATCTAATGTCCAAAATCTATTTAATTAAATAAACCCTATATTTAATTAAATCCCACACTTTCTTCTATTTTGTTTTAAAAGAAATTCAAAATTCAACCCAAAATATCCTCACCCACTTGCATATTCCTACTCATCCCACTTGCACCCCTTAATTCTACTTTAATTAAGAAAATATCATATTTGGCTTAATTAATCCTTATCCTCTTCTAATCCCCATCCACTTGAATTTTCCTAATAAAGATCTAGGGAAATAAAGTCACACTTTGCTTCTTTCATCCAAATCGTCCTCTATTTTGAATTAAAATAAATTTGAAATTCAACTCAAAATCAGAAAAAACTTTGAAGAGGGGGTTAAAAGTTCAATATAGGGGGCTTTGCGTGGTTATCTGCTCTGCATCTTTTCACTCCTCGAGTTTCAATGCATGTGTGTCCTCTCCTCATGGCAAGGTGTGTTCATTCCAGTTTAATGCTCTTATTTATTTTTATGTCCCTTCAAACTCCTCTCTGCTCCTCGGCAGAGGCCATACTCTCTGCCTTAACTTCCACTAGGGCTCACATGGAGCCTGACTCATTGGGTGCATTTAATAAAACCAATGGCTCTCATTTTTCACCTTCATCGCACAAACCCTTCTCTGAATCCATTTCAAACTCTACCTCTACCATTTGCGTTGGTGCCAAATTCAACTTATCTTGTCCTAATGAAGTGTGTGAACTTGGTAAGGTTTCTGGGAATGTCTTGACATCCTTTTCCAATGACATTAATTTTCCATTAGTATGCAAACAACACTTTCGGTAAGCATACACCGAAAGACAAAACAAAGAGCAAACCAAAAATCAGATACAAAGAGATCACCAAAATAACTAAGTACAAAGAGAACCGACGACACAATTTTGTGCGTACACCGAAATTGCAAAATAGAAAGATAAAGAGGAACCCGACAGAGGAACCCGACATGCATGATAAAGTGAAAACTGAGAGACAGATAAAGTGCAAACCAAAGAGTTAGTTAAAGAGAAACTAAGAGAACAAAACTGAAAGATAATCAAGCATAACTGACCGCCAGAAACTGAGAATCAGTTGCAACCCGCAAAAAGTGGATCTGACTTCCACATCAGATAAAGAAGTCTTATTCTATTTATAGGATCTTGATTTATTTTAAATTCATTTCTTTAGGGACAAGAAACATGAATGTAATTACTTTAATCAATCTAACTGATTTAAAACACATAGACTAAGAGATCAAGGTACAAGTTGTAAACCTGATCTTAGAGTTAACATTGTTTTTTCGTGAAACTTGATGATGTCAATCCATATTATAAATAGATGATGCAATCATTCATTATAAAAGAATGTGAATATGAAAGAAAGGATGAATGAAGCCTACGAGCACAACTATGGATCAAATTGAAAGTTTCAAGAACCAGAACAACAAAAGGTAAATTTGGTTAGCAAGAACCAAGAATAGAGGCTACCGAGAATCAGAGGTATTACTCAATCACATTAGGTGATAATCTCATTCATGTAAACTTAAATGGATCTGTATCAACAATAGGAGATTGTATTTACCAGGTCAATTTATAATTTTCTACAATTCTAACAAGTGGAGCAACGTGTAAAAATCCTTTCAAGGAAGGTGGATTTAACACTCAACTACAAATCTGTTAACCAAGTGCACACTTAACAGTGTTGCTAAAGCTCTTAACTGAGTAGACTTTAACAGGTCTCCATGGATATTCTTAACCAGGTATATCATCAAAAGTGATCAAATTGTAAGCCTTAACCAACTCCTTCCAATATGCAAATAGTGAAGATTTTGTGGGTGTCATCCCCACCGCAGTTTCTACTTCCTAACAAAAGTTTTCTGCGATATCATATCTTGTGTTATGTGTCAATTACTTTCATGAATGTGCCTATGAATGTTCACATGTATGTTAATGTTATGAATTTATATAACTCACATCAAGATAGTATAGACTAGATCAAATGGATATATAATTTATTACAAAGGTTAATTTATTAAAGGCTATAAAAGTTTTAGAGGTACTGATTCACCCCTCCCCTCTCAGTAAACACTTCCCATTAATTCCAAAAATTGGTATCAGAGCTAAGTCTCTTATTTAGAAAATCTTAAAGGCTTAAGAGAAAATATCATACAATGGAGAAGTATAGACTTGATAAGAATATTTAGAATAAGAAGCTAGAAATTTAGATGTTCTATGAATAGTATAAAGAAGCTAGAATCAACATGAGATAGTTGTTAGATGAAAGAAATATTATGGCATCTTGTTGTAATGAGACAGATTATCATGAGGAAGAGATACCATATTTCTTTGAGTCTTTAGGATCAACTACAAGCAAAGCATCAAATACATAAGAAGAAAGCATCACAAGCCTAACTGAAATCAATCTACATTTGGCTGGACAAGTTAAATATTTGCAAATTGGTCAAGAGACACAGATGGTAAAGATGATTGATGTCATGAAAAATGCTAGACAAGCTGAGCAAGAAAGAACACTAGCTATTGATGATATAATAAATATTACAAAAAAGCTACACGAAAAAGAGTTTGAAATACAAAGGCTTACAGAGCATCACCATGAGATAACAAATCAGATTATTCTCATGAGTCAAGAGGCAAACTGAATAAATATTTAACTCATTAAAAGAATAGAAGCTATCGGTGGACTAAGAGATGAGAATGAAAAGTTGAAACATGAAATAAGAATTTAGCAGTAGCATAGTGAAATTATCAAGAAAGTTGAAGAAAGAAATAAAAGAATGGATGATTTTCTTGAAGGACAATGAAGAGTCAATAACAATACCGGTCTAGGTTTTACCGAGAATGGAGAATCATCAAATCAAACTGATCCAAAGAATGTCTATATAAATTCAAGACCAAGAAAGATTACATGCAATCACTATGGAAAGCAAGGCTATACATAAAATGTATGTAGAGGAAAAATGAAAGGTATTCCTAAATCTGTATCTTCATTCATAGGATTTTGTTATAAATGTAACAAGAAAGGATATAAAGCACATAAATGTAAGTCTGAGATGAAGCAACCAAAGAAGGAAACCTACATGGACAAATATTGTCCTACTTGCAAAATGAATGGGCACACAACTCTTGAATGGTGGAAAAATAAAAGGCAAGCATGGAATCCTAAAGGTCAAGAAACTCCCTATCAACCAAAGAGAGTTAGTAACCAGTATTTATGGGATTACAAAAATTGGACAAATTGTTCAACATGTGGAAGATATGGCCACATTGCTGCAAACTGTATGAGATAGTGGACTATAAAGTCTAGAGGTTGGACTAACCCCGGAATGGCATGCTTACACTATCATAAAGCTGGTTATTTCAAGAAAGACTCCAGAGACTGAATGACAGAGACCAACACATATCCCAATGGAATCACCATTGAAAACATCCAGAGGGTAAGAGACAAAATGTGGAGAAAATCTTCAAATAATGATGAAGTTGGACCGAGCAATGTAAATGATGAGACCCAATCCAATGGATTCGATGACATCACCACCCCCACCTAAGGAGAACAAGTAAGTATGGAAATGCATTACCCCAAGTTACTATTTTACATCAGTTCCATAATATATTGATTAAATGCCAAATTAGCATAAGAAATATGCATCATGGTATTACTTTTTAAAATTTGTGATAAATATGCTATCGAGCATATATACCAAAATCCTTCAGTACACACTCAAATCTGAGAATACCTACACTTATCAAGAAGCGTCGATTGAAAGCAAAGTTGCTAGTATAAACCGAGCCTCATCAATAACCAAACAATGTGAACAAGTGGTTTGCAATACCAAAACCCATTGGTAAAGGCAAGAGGTATAACAACCAACCGAAACATCATGTTGTCACCAAAGGAAAGTTTGAAGTCTTAACCGATGAAATCTATCTTCACACATTGAGGAGTTGGTAAGCATTAATGACATGTGTTTAGGTCAAATGGCTATAAAAAGGAAACTAGTCAGTCTCATTGTTCACCATGACCAGAGTAGAGTGAGGAGAGAAATTTTTTTACCACAAAGAGAAAGGATCACAGAGCGTCCACAAATTGACATAGAGCACTCCACGCAGATTACAAATCATTACAAGTATAAATAGTAAGTTCCACAAAACTGACAAATCTATTTCAGCATTTCATAGAAAGCCCTAATTCTAAAAAATGGCCTTGACATCAAGAACTGTGAAATTGAAGAACGCATAGAAGGATGAGTTCAAGCTCATCAAGAATTCGGCATGTGAGGAACCAAACTACAAGATTCACCTTGAGGTTGCCTCACAACCCAATGATGTTGGAGCATTCTCATGAATACCAGCTAGGTTTTTTCTTGTAGAAGATGTATGATCATTTATACACTGCAAGATTGCAGAGATAGGAGATTCAGAGGTTGAAGAAGCTTATAAGAAGCTATGCAATGAAGATGGAACACTGAAAGATGAACATAAGCATATAGAAGTAAAAGGGCTCACCAATGCCCTAATGTTCCCAAAGGTCTTCAAAACTGAGTGGATTCAGTTAGTACTAAGCCGAATGTAGAATCATAAACTTTGGTTGGATGAACCAAAGATGACAACTCAGGATGTTATCCATGCCATCACCGGTTACCCTGTAACTGAGAAAGTAAAAGAACTGAAGCATCCACCTAAGGCTGAGACTAAGAAGATCACAGGAGCCAAATGGGATGGCAGAGGATTAAAATTTTCCACCATAACTGATGATGAGATGAAATTCGGTACATGTGTTCTAGGCTACGAATTCTTCCAAGATAGAAAATTGAACAACATTGCATCTGGTGTAGTGGACACAGTGTATAAGATTGTGAAGAAAGGAACACAGTTGGACTTATCTAAACTACTACTGAATTAGTTAAAAGATAATTTAAAGACTATTAGGAATGTGAAGTCAAACACATGTAAGTTTGGCTCACTCATAATGTGTATTTTCTTCTACTTTCAAGAAACATTCCCATCGGTAGGAGATGTGAAATGGGATAGCACAAAACCAATCACCATGCAGATCAGTGAACATATAGCCTCACTGGGAGAAAAATTTGAAACAGTCATGGTGGAATACTTTAATGTATTCAAAGATTGAATTCAAAAGAGGATAAGGATCCCTGAGCAACTCATTGAGAAGTATAAAGATGAAATATGTTTGATGGTTGATACAGATCATACTTACATCAATCCTATTGTACCAAGGACAGCATGGCTTCAACCATTAGAATATGAGATAAACATTGATCTTGCATCTAAGGAAATTGATGCCTTGTTAAATGAACCACTGGATAAGAAACAACCCAAGTTTGGAACATATGAGGAGGCCAAAACAAGAGTAAAATCTAGCCTGGTTATTAAGAAAATTATCAAGAAAAAGGACAAGATGGTAAAGAACCTCAAGAAAATATTGTCGGCAACTTAGGAAGAAACTGATCAGTAGGAAGAAATTGAAAATGAGGAAGAAACCAAAGGACAACTACCTATCGGTGAAGCTAAAGAAAAGGATGAATCTGAAGCCACATAGTTAGATTCACCACCTCCTCCACCAACTAAGAATCCAAGGACCACAACTACTTCTAGAACAAGAAGCCAAACATCTAAGGATTCAACTCCTTCACCTTTAAAGAAAGGAAAGGTCAAAAAATACAAGAGGAAAGATGCCACACCGAAGAGAGGGAAAAACAAAAGAGGAAGGAATCTCATTATAACCTGAGAGGATATTGAAGACACCGAGCAAGATGAAGCTATAGAGGCAAAAAATGTCAAGGTAAAAGCTCCAAAATCTATTGACGACATTTGTAAATCTATTGCAAATTCAGGATCTATTACAGATTCTAAGATTAGAAAATGGCTAAAACTAGATCCAGAAGATCAGAACAAAGTTGAAGATGCCATCATAGAAAAAATATACAAGTTCAAATAGGTACCAATCCAATTTGAAATCAACGATGTACCAAGGGAACTATTTGACAGACTATACTCTAGATGGACATTTTATTTGAAGAATGAAAAGGAAATAATAGAAAGAGTACTTGTTACTCTCATGCCTCCTAAATCCAAGAAGGTAGAAATAGATGAGATGATGGAGAAAAACAAAAAGGAGTTCTCACTGAAGTTGAGAGCCTATAAATTTCTCTAAGGAAAGGTTATAGAGATTGAATAGGATATCCATAAGAAATGGTGTAAGATTCTAAATAGACCTACTGACAAAGAAAGCCCCGACAAAGACCTACAATAGAAAGATGTTGAAAAGCAAACTCAAGAATAAGTCTTAATAAAAGATACAAAAGATAACACATTTGTTGAGTTAGACAAGGAAGAAGATGACACAACCGGAAATAGAAATGTAGATGTTGCAGATGAATCATGGCTAGACACCACAAATGATAACATTATGGATAACAATATCATTGACATTACTGATGACCCAGCAGAGGAATTTAATAAAGATGAAGATGTCAATATTGCAAAGGACAAAAATGATGAGTAGGACACAATAGCTGATATTATACAGGTGATTATACCAGGCAACATGCCAATATTGATAGAAGCTATCAATATTATGTAAGAATAAAACAAGTCACCTGAAAAGGATACTCCTGAGGATGCAGGGGAAGAAGAAAAGAAAGAAAACACCGATGATCAGAAAGACATCAGAGACACTCAAAAAGTAACCAATACTAATAAGGTTATAGGAGGAGATTCAAAACAAGAAGATGCAGACACAACATAGAAGAATGCAGAAACAAAGAATCATGCAGCTAAGGACACCGATGAAGGAGATAAACCTAAAGATGGCACTTCTAAGGAAACCAAAAAAGGTGCTACCGACAATGTGAAGGTGAATGAGGAGAAATCTACAGACACTCGACAAGCTAAAACTGACACTCAACAACAAAAAGAAGCACAACAAGTAACTTCACCAAGCACAACTGACAAAGAAGAGAAATTGCAAATGGTTTTACATTCAAGTGGTGCACAAAAGAAGAAGAAGAAATCAAAGAAGAATAAGTTGGAAGTCACCTTGGATTAAATTATTGAAATACCAAAATGTGACCCAACTATACTTGATTTTGAAACATTACAAGAATGTGGTAAAATATGCCAAAGGAAGGCATTATAGGAGAAATTGAAGAAACAACACCGAGATTCAATGGTACTGGAAACAAATAGGGACATCTTGCACCAAATTATACATGATGTTGATATTGATCAGAACAAGACAATTCTTGATCAACTAGACACTCTCACCGAAGCAATAACAACTCAGAATATTTATGCAGAGAAGGAAATTGAAGAGAGAGCTGAGAAGAAGTACCAAGAAAAACTCATTGAGAACATCAAAAAAGAAGTGACAGTAAACAAGGTAAAGCTATCAGAATTCATTTTTGAATTAGATCCAATTATAACTGAAGCTATAACCTTAATTCAACAACTAAGCAGAATAGAAAAGTTTACTAAAGAGAATAGTGACAACATAGCAAAGTTAGATACAGATCTAGCTAATAGTGCTCAAAGCTTAACCACTGATGGAGACAATGCAGTTAAGTTGCATTATGAGAAGACCACTGAGATAAAAAGGTTAAGGAAGGAACTGTGAGAAGCGGAGAAACACTTTAGGGAAGAAGTTACCGAGCTCCAAGCTCAACTTCTACCAAACCTTACACTACTCCAACAACACATCAGTTCAACATGGCAACTGATAGGAACTCCCAAGATGTCTATAGTAGAAAACATCTATGACATGCACTCCAAGATAACACTCAAGCACATGGCTCTAGAAAACTTAAAAGAACAATGGGAGAAAATGATGGAAGACATGAAGTCTTCACACTCCCACATTTTTTATAAGCTCTAAGATATAGACCTTTGCCCTTAATATCAAAAAAGGGGGAAAATGATATGTATTCAGATGGTCAAATGGAAAATGATATGTATATGTATATTCATATGTGAAAATGATATATATTCAAATGGAAAATGATATATGTATTTACAGAAGGAAAGATATCATATGTATAGATATACTGGCATATGTTAGGAATAAGGTGTCTCAACCTTGGATAATTCCTATTCTTATTATTTGTTTTGTAAAATGTATTTCTTGCAAATAATGTTGATGTGTCGGCATCTTGAATTGTGTGTAAGGAGATCATGG
>MU223843.1:1170200-1190179 GCA_018584345.1 Thuja plicata
TATATATATATATATATATATATATGTATATATATATATATGTATATATGTATGCATATTTATATATGTATATTTGTGAATATATATATGAATATGCATACGCAGATGTATTTATGAATATATATATATTCTTGTATATGGTCATAGATACACATGTTTATATATATTCATATTTATGTTATTACTTTTATGCCTAAATGAAATTTCTGTGAACTAGACATTCAGACATATAATACTCCATTAATTTGTAAAATTATCTAGTGGCCCTGTTGAAAGTAAAGTGTTTATCAGTATGTTGCACTGTTAAGATGATAACATCAAACCATGTCTGGCTCTAATGAAGCAAGAGGGACTAAATGAGAGCAGCGTTGTAGCACCCTCTACCTAAAGTCCACAGATAGTGCTTTCTCTATAGACTTCAAGATAAAAGATACCACAGACATGCAATCTCTATGTAAAATTAAATTGTAGCTAGGATTTAAGCCAAAAACAAAACATGACACCACAAGAGAGAAATTTCTACAATACCCAGGAGAATCAGAAAGAAATGTTCTGTAATTGATGGAAGAGCACATAGATGGCTCCTATTATAAGGCCTATAAGTACTAATCAAAATGAGGACAAAGGGGGAAAAATGTTGTTGCATTTCATTCTTGTCAATGATGAATAAAAAATATGCATCCATTCATTCATCTTTACCACAGCAAGGAAAGAAATACCATGCTTCAATAACATTCACTATGTAAACTTGGGGGAGTCCAAGAAAAATTAATTCATTGGTTTCAGAAGTGACATTTTCTATCCCTAGCCATGTAAATTGGGCACTATAATCTATGAAATGTCATATGTATGTTGTAGAGTTTGACATTGGTTGTCTCTATACTGGTGAATTGGCACCATCATACAAGCCTTTAAGCTAGCTTATTCTCAAATAACTTTATGTTGAATTCTTCATCTATTCTTCAAAACATTCCTCTGAAACCTTATGGACTGTATAATATCTTATGATTGTCCTTGTCAAGATGGCCACCAATCCTACATGTTTCACAATGCTTGCCTTTGTTGAATTTTAAAATGTTTTACTCTTATGTCAAGGCCATCATAACTTAGTTGGTGGTAAGCTTTTAACATGTTTTCTAGGGACTATCATTTGTTCTTTGCTTCTTACCTCCTAGGCTATATCATCCTTTCTTACATCCTTCAACCTTTGATGAAGCCTTTTCCTTCTCTTCAAAGCATGCCATTGAAAAATTATAGGCTGTAATGATGTCTTATGATTGTATTTTTTGACATGATAGTTACTGTTTGTTGTTCTTTTCCATTTTTTTGTAATGTCACCCTCTTTCTAGATCATCCCCTTTTCCCTTTGTTATTATAGTCTTGTGGTTGTTGCAAGAGCCTTCATAGTAAAACATCTCAGTTTGTTTATATAATTATTGCATGATAACCCTCTAACTCATCATCAAAATTCTCAAAACTTTTTCTTTTACCACTCTGCCCTCCAAAACCGATGCTTTGAAACATGAAAGTCCACATCTTTTTCTAACTACTCTTACAACAATGACTTACCATGACCATGACTATTTGTTCACAGTAATTCCTTGTGATTCAGTGTAGCATATATACATTATCTTTCAAATATGGCTAGTTTGGGATGAGTACTTGATGACATTGCATCTTTGTTTGTAGAGTCCTATATTTTATATTTGGGAGACTCTATTGATTGTATTCATCTTTTCTTTAGTGGAGTTGATTCTAACATATAGTGTTCATTAAGTGGTAAAACATGTATTATGGCATACCCCATAGTGTTAGTTAAGTGGTAAAATTTATTCTAATTTAAATGGAAGGCCATTGTAGATTATTAAGTGTAATTTAAGTTTTTATTGTTGCTCATCAGTTTAGGTACATAATATTTTAAATCAAGAGTTTCTAGAATCTTTTATTTAATGGAGAACCTTATGTTATTAAGTCATAGAGAACCAAAAAATTTTACCTTATCACAAAACCATATCATAGATTTCATTGCCATAACATAAGTAGATAACATCAATATATAGATATACATTTTATCACTTGATTAAAACATCTGATAATTTTATTTATGAATAATGGGATTGATTTGTCATAAAAGAAGGTTTAAGTCTACCCCTTAGCACACTAATGACCCCCAAAAAAACATTTCTCAACACTACATATTCATAAACAAATAGGCTTGCACATGTGAAAGTACTGAGGTGTAAAAGACAAATCTTGCCCAAAATTCATATCTTTGAATAAATCTACAAGTATAACTACATATAAGAATGGAGTCAAATTCCTAAACAAGTAGATGATAACTATTGCTAATTCAATAATATATTTAAGATTTATATTATAATAGAATTGCAAACTACATTTAATCAACAAAATTGAACTCTTTTTTATCCTCTCATTTCTTTTTTATTGTTCAAACCCATCTCTCTATATATAAAAGATGTGCTTATTTCCTTAAAATTGAAGTATCTTGTAGTAAGTAAAAAATTGAATCGATCAAATTCTATTGAGTTTCACAAAGTCAAAATACTATTTTGGATGGCTTCATACAAACGGCTCCAAAATTATAACATAAATTAGAATTTGGAAAGTTTGAGTTCCTTCATTTCATAGCATCACATAGGAAGAAGATCAAGACAAAATATAACAAGACTAATAATTGAGACAAACTCTTGGAATAAAAGAGGTATTTTCCACTTATAAACACCTTAAGTTTCAACACTGTTTCACTGATGTAAGCCAATCAAAAGTGGTGGGGAAGCAAGCCAACCCCAATTTTTGAGTCTCCTTACGTTAATTGTTTACCATCAGTTAAAAGTTGCAACAACACATGTATTAGATAGATTAATCCTCACAGTCAAAAGAAGGAATTGCCAAATTCAATAAATCTTCTGCTGTGTCTATTTTTTATCATCCTAAAAAACTATTTTAAAACCATTTTCAAAGGTCAAACTAAAGTTATTGTAATCTCTTTTTTTAAATTATGTTTTCTTGATTTAAAGATTTGCTGCATTGCAGCATCTTGGTTTTCTAATCAAGATTCAAAATGTCAGACATTTGTTGATCCATATTTCCCATTAGAGAGAAAGGTTGACCACATTAGGTCACTAAGGGTGAGACAAAGGTTGGCATATGATTGAATGGACCTAAAAAGATGTAAAACATAGTGTCAAACTTGTAGAGTGCAATTTTCTCCACTACACATACAGGGAACTCTTTTCCATGTTCTATTCCTATACTTGTTCATTCTATGTTTTCTTTCATGTCCTTGTATGTCTTATTTCATTCATAGTTGGTGCAACCACCCTCCATCATATCTTTCAAGGTTAGCTCTTTGTGAACCCATTTACTGATAATTCATTATAATTCAGCTCTCTATGATCAAGAAAGAAAGAACCAATTAGGCTTTTGATAATCTTTACAAGTGTTTCTACACCTTGTACTCTATTGGTTCCTTAAAATGGAATTCTCATTATGTTTCATGATTATGATTTCAATCATACATTGTTGACAGTTCTATTCCGAGTGCTCATGAACCAAACACTTTTGAGGAACTAATAGAAGAAGAAAAATGGTAAAGTGTTATGAAGATAAAGAGATGCATTCAATTCATCAGAACCAAACGTGCACAACAAGAAAATTGATAATATTTTTAGACTGCATTAGAAGGCATACAGATAGAAATATTAAGTGTGCAAAAAAGTCTTACTAATCTTTGTTATGAAATTTTAAAAATTGGAGATGGAAAACTTTACTAACAAGAAAACTAAGGTTCTATCTAAATATAAAGATGTTAAAAGAAAAAGGTTGATGATAAAAAGCAATCTGTGCAAAAGAAGATTGACAATACAACAATGGGTGCAAGATATATAGAGAAGAAAGCCCCAAGCGTTGTGCATACAACTGCTTGAAGAAGAGATGGATATGCAGGCAAAGAGATGACTATCAGAAAATGCGGCCTTTTGAAGCCTTCCAATCCTTCCATGTAAAGCTTAAGCTTCATTCAGAATACAATGGATCTGAAGGATCTTTTATTAAAGACATGATGTATAGAATCTCAGTCTATGTTGATCATTCATTTTAGTGGCCATATTTATCCAGTCCCCATATTTACTACTTCTAATCCATTCACCACAATAACCATCACAACAAATTTATTATAATAGTTACTATTCCTTCTCTTATATATATTGGATTTTGTTTCCCCAGACACATCCTTTAACTTTATTCTCTTACTTTGTAACCATGGGATCTGAGATATGAGATCTCAGCTTGCATTCTTTGGAAGGAAGCTCAGTACTACTTTAATAGGTCATTTTCTAACAAGACTGAGATTTTAGATGCCTAACTAGTTATTGTCTTGTGAGCATATATAATTATATTAAATGCAATATTATGCACAAAAGACTTATTATATGTGAGCATATATAATGATATTAAATTGCAAGATTATGAATGTATTCTATGTTGGAGATTTACTTCTGGCAGCTAGTTGATTGTATGTTTGTCATTGATGAAAACATATAATATACAGTAGTATTCAGTCTGTACTTATCAGAATGATGTTATCAAGCCTTGTGAGGTTATGTTCATATTTTAGACATGTTTATTATGTTGTTTTCATACACGTGGACTCAGATATGAAGTTTTAATTGTGTTGTATAATTTTGTTAGACATCAGTTACAGTTTCTAGAGTTTGTCTGTACAGAGCCGACGTATTGCATTGGTTCTTGAGTTGCACCTATCTTCAGGATATGTGTGTGTATATTCATGTTTAGTTATGAGTTGATGATAGTTATCTAAAGGCACCAAACATATTTTAACAAGATTGCAAAGTTAGAGTTAATTTGGTGAGGTTGACTTAGTGAAGCGTCACGTCTATTCAGTTTATATTGCGTAGTTTTAATTATTCTTGCATGGTTAGTTAAGCCAACAAGGATGTTATGAAGAGTTTATTAATAGGTCCCATGATCTCATACTTTGAGGAAGATACTTATATTATTTCATTTGTGGAACGCTAAGTGTGAATGATAAGATAAGAGATAGAAAATGTATAGAGTAGAATATCAGTTATCTTTCATTCATCAAGGATCTATGTGAAGAAGTGAAATATTACAATACACTGGAACTGATCAAGATAGTAGGTCTACTCTACAGTTCATCATCAGATATAGTGCATATCTGTTCTACAGAAGGTTGTAGCCTTCACCATTTAAGTAGTGAGATTTTGGACAGTGAGTCCTCACCCTTAATCGAGTTATTTGTAAAAGACTCTTAACAGGGTCAGACCCTTAACTAGGTCACTATAATTATTGCATTGTAAAGAACAACTCCTAACAGGGTTGCAAGATCTTCTAACAGGGATTATTATAAACAAGTATAGTTTATTGTGGGTGTTAATTCCCACCGAGGTTTTTACCATTTGGTTTCCCTGTAACCAAATTGTGGTGTTGTCTATTGTGTTATCTAAATGTGCATTTACTTTATTGTATTATGGAGTTAATAAAAGAAAAGAATTAAATTAGTTGATAACTGATTCACCCCCCCTCTCAGTTATCCTTTGGGACTATTCTAACAATTGGTATCAGAGCCAAGTACCTTGGAGAGAAATCCTAAAAACTTAAGGTAGATCAGATGGCATACTTCAGAAAAGAGAGTCCTAAGTTCGATGGAGAGAATTATCTAGATTGGAAGAACAAAATGATAACACATCTGCAGTGTGTTGGTTTTGACATCTTTGAGATAGACACACAATAAATTTTTATTCCCTCTCTAAAATACCTATCAAGAGATGATGCTACTAGTAAACAAAAGGATACATTCACAACTAATGCAATTGCCAAAGAAGCCCTTATAAGTGCACTATCTGACAGTGAATTTTCTGAGATCAAGAAAGTAGACAAGGCATACACAATATGGAAGTATTTAGAAGACATGTGTGAAGGAGATGTTCAAGAAAAGAATGCACGTAGGAAGACATGGAAAAATAAATACAGCAATCTTGATATGTTACCTGAAGAAAGCATCAGAGCCTATAATCAAAGGATAAATGAAGCAGTTTTTGGAATCAGAAATAATGGTGGAGAAATATCAGAAGGAGATATAATGGAAAAGTTGTTGACTACTTTAACATCAGACTATGAGAACAAGATTAGTATTCTAGAGGAAACCATGCAATTTTCACAAGACTTCAAGAGAGAGACTTTGATCAGTAAAATATCTACATTTGACATATCAAGATTGAAGACTGAACCTAAAAGTGAAACAACCTTCAAAGCTTCAGTCCATGGTAAGAAATCTCACATCTCTAGCAATAATGAGAAAGAAGAATTTTATGAAGAACTAGAAGAAATCATTGCCCTGATTGCTAAAAGAGAAAAGAAAGGCAAAGGGAAATATGAAGGACATCTTCCATTCAAACATTTTTCATGCAACAAGATCGGTCACTTTGCATCCAAGTGCCCTACAAGAGTAAAGAAATTCAGATCTGATTATAAACCCAAATACCAGAAGGAATGCTATCATGTTGAAGAAGGTGTAACTGATAAAGATTCAGGAGAAGATGAAATTGGATTCATTTCCCTTAAAGACATGGAAAAATTTCTTGAGGAAATGGACATTGAAGATGAAAAGAAAGCACAGGAGTTAGCCCTAATTTCCAAAGTAGACATCAGAACTGACTGGATCATTGACAGTGGATGTTCTCACCACATGACAGGTGATAAAGATAGATTTGTTCATCTAGACAAGTACAAAGGTGGTATGGTTAGATTTGGAGATAATACTCCTAAACCTATCATAAGCAGAGGATCTATCACCATGGATGGAAAGAACAAGACACATGATGTTCTCTATGTTGATGGATTACATCACAATTTACTAAGTGTTGGACAGCTACTTGACAAAGGTTATCATTTGGAAATCAAAGACAACAAATGAATTATTAACAACAAAGAAGGGGATATGATTGCATCAGGCTCAAAGACAAAAGGTAATGTTTTTCAGCTCAATTCAAATGTAATTTTTTTTGTTGCAAAAGTGGATGACAGTTAGTTATGGCACAAGAGACTCTGTCATATCAATTTTGATAATATAGTAAAGATAAGCAATGTCAAGACAGTTAGATATCTTCCAAGTATTGCAAGACCAATTGACATAATGTGCAGGGAATGTGTTATGGTAAAGCATGTAAGGAGCTCTTTTAGAAGCAAGCAGAACTCAGCTGAAAACAAGTTAGACCTAGTGCATATAGATTTATGTGGTCCTACTCAAACTAGATCATATTACGGAGAAAGGTATTTCATTTTGTTTGTTGATGATTTTTCAAGAATGATGTGGGTTGCATTCTTAAAGGAGAAGTCTGAAGCCTTTGAAAAGTTCAAAATATTCAAAGCCAAAGTTGAGAATGAATCTGGATTAAAACTAAAGTGTCTGAGATCAGATAGAGGAGGAAAATTCACCTCTGACCAGTTTTATGACTACTGTGAAGAACATGGAATTAAAAGATAGTTGAGTGCACCCAAAACCCCACAGTATAATGGGATAGTAGAAAGAAGGAACAAGATCATACTTGATACAGCATGCATTATGATGATTGAAGGAAAAGTTGTGCATGCCTATTAGAGAGATGCAGTCAATACAGCAGTCTATACTATCAACAGAACACAACTAAGGCTAGGTGTGGATAAGAAACCTTATGAACTTTGGTTTGGTAATGCACCTATAGTAAAATACTTCAAAATATTTGGCAGCAAGTGCTACATCAAGAGAAATGATGGTGTTGGTAAGTTTGATGCTAGAAGTGATGAAGGTATTTTCCTTGGTTACTCTAATAAAAGCAAAGCATACACGTATTTTAATTTGAGATTAAAGAAGATAATTGAAAGTACTCATGTAAAGATTGGTGAGAAGTTCATGGTTCAGGAAAGGTACTATGAATATGCACCTATGATTGAGGATGAACCCAGGCCTAAGAGTAAAGACATTGTTATTGAAGAAATGTTTGATTGCATTGATGTTTCATGTAATGAAACTGAATCAAGCAAAGAAGTATCACAGATTATAGATGAGGATGTCATACCAAAAGTTTCAAAGTTCACATCTAGGTATCATTCAAAAGATGATATCATTAGAGATCATAGCAGCAATGTTTTGACTAGATGAAAAGGAAAAAGGTTAACAGTGGATGAAGAGGTATGCTTACTTTCACAGATTGAACCTTTAAATGTTGAAGATGCTTGCAAGGATTATGATTGGTAGAAAGCAATGGAAGAAGAATTAGATCATAATAAAAAATGACACATGGGAATTGGTTCCTAGACCTAGTGACAAAAATGTGATTGGAACAAAGTGGGTATTTAGGAACAAGATGAAAGAAGATGGTACAGTGGTCAAAAACAAAGCAAGACTAGTGTGTAAATGATATGCATAGAAGGAAGGGATAGATTACACTGACACATTTTCCCCTGTGAGCAGACTGTAAGCCATAAATTTTTTCTTGGCTTATGCAACATTCAAGTATTTTAAATTATTTCAAATGGATGTCAAATCAGCCGTTCTGAATGGTGACTTAAAAGAAGAAGTCTACATAGAATAGCCTGAAGGATTTAATCTATCAGATAAACTAGACATGGTATGCAGATTGAAGAAAGCACTCTGTGGACTTAAACAGGCCCCAAGAGCTTGGTATGAGAGACTAGATGGTTATCTTACTAAGATTGGATTTAAGAAAGGAGCAACAGATTGCAACTTACTCATAAGAGAGACACCTGATGGACTATTACTTGTTGCCATATTTGTTGATGACATTATCTTTGGAGGTAATGACAAGCTTAGTTCATAATTTGCAAAATAAATGCAGAATGAATTTGAAATGAGCATGATTGGTCCTATAAAATAATTCTTGGGATTGAAAGTAAAGTAGACAGATAAAGGAATATTTATAAATCAGTCCAAATATGTGAAATAAATATTGAAGACTTTCAAGATTGAAGACTGTAAGCCAGTATGCACTCCTATGATAATAGGAAGAAAGCTTTCTAAAGAAGATGATTCCATAGTAGTTGACAAGACATTGTATAAGTCTATGATTGGAAAACTTATATATCTTACTCAATCTAGACTAGACATATCTAATTGAGTTGGCATTGTTGGTAGATTTGCAGCTAAACCAAAATAGAATCACCTAATGGCAATAAAGAGAATATTCAAATATCTAAAGGGAACTATAGACTATGGTTTATGGTATCCTAAATCAGAGAATGTACAACTTCATGTATATACAAATGCAGATTGGGCAGGTTGTCTTGATGAAAGGAATAGTACTTCTAGAGGAGCAGTATTTCTTGGAGATAGGTTAGTTTCTTGGGTAAGAAAGAAGAAGAAATGTATCTCTCAGTCAACAGTAGAAGCTGAATATGTTGCAGTAGCATTGAAATGTTCAACAATGGTTTGGATCAAGTAGATGGTTAAATATTTTGGTATACAGGTTGACTATCCTATTTTTATTCATTGTGATAACACCAGTACTATCATGTCCAAGAACCCTGTGATGCACGCAAAGATAAAGTACATTGAGATTAAATACCATTTTCTGAGAGAAAAATTTGCAGATAATGAAGTAAAATTGGACTATGTGAGCACCAAAGAACAATTGGCAAATATTTTCACAAAGCCATTATCAAAAGATAATTTTGAGTATCTCAGGTAGAAGTTGGGAGTAATTCCCTCTCTTGAGTCTAATTAGATAAAGCAGCAAGAAAACATCAGTCCTTAGTGACTGATGAATGGTTGACTACTCTACTTTTGGAGTAGTACCTGTGCTTAATTGTTTATGGCACCCTTTGCCATTGATGTCAAAGGGGGAGTATATAGTAAGGGGGATTATAAACATAGATAGAGGAGCTACAAAAGTGTAGAGGAATCTTTGATGAGGATATTGAGAAGATTATAAAAAGGAAGAAGACACCATGTGTTGAAGATGCTTTTAATATCATATGTTGTCATCAATGTGAAAGGGGGAGATTGTTGGAGATTTACTTCTGGCAGCTAGTTGATTGTATGTTTGTCATTGATGACAACATATAATATATAGTAGTATTCTGTATGTAAATATCAGAATGATGTTATCAAGCCTTGCGTGGTTATTTTCATATTGTAGACATGTTTATTATGCTGTGTTCATACACGTAGACTCAGATATGAAGTTTCAATTGTGTTGTGTAATTCTATTAGACGACAATTATAGTTTCTGGAGTTTGTCTATACAAAGCTGACATATTGCATTGGTTCTTGAGTTGCACCTATCTTTGGGATATGCGTGTGTATATTCAATTTTAGTTATGAGTTGATGAAAGTTATATAAAGGTGCCAAACATGTTTTAACAAGATTGCAAAGTTAGAGCTAATTTGGTGAGGCTGACTTAGTGAAGCGTCGCGTCTATTCAATTTATATTGCACAGTTGTAATTATGCTTGCATGGTTAGTTAAGCCAACAAGGATGTTATGAAGAGTTCCTTAATAGGTCCCATGATCTCATACTTTGAGGAAGATACTTATAGTAGTTCGTTTGTGGAACACTAAGTGTGAATGATAAGATAAGAGACAGAAAATATACAGAGCAGAATATCAGTTGTGTTTCATTCATCAAGGATCTATGTGAAGAAGAATTTAAAGATTACAATACACTGGAATTGATCAAGACAATAGATCTACTCTACAGTTCATCATCAGATATAGTGCATATATGTTCTACGGAAGGTTGTAGCCTTCACCATTGAAGCAGTGAGCTTTTGGATAGCGAGTCCTCACCCTTAACCAGGTTATTTCTAAAAGACTCCTAATAGGGTCAGACCCTTAACCAGGTCACTATAATTATTGCATTGTAAAGAAAAACTCCTAGCAAGGTTGTAAGATCTTCTAACAGGGATTATTATAAACAAGTATAGTTTATTGTGGGTGTTAATTCCCTTTACCATTTAGTTTCCCTGTAACCAAATTGTGGTGTTGTCTATTGTGTTATCTAAATGTGTATTTACTTTATTTTATTCTAGAGCTAATAAAAGAAAAGAATTAAATTAGATGATAATTGATTCACCCCCCCCNAATTAAATTAGATGATAATTGATTCCCCCCCCCCCCCCACTCTCAGTTATCCTTTGGGACTATTATAACATTCTACTGCTTTGGGTTTTTCTCTGAGAAGCATTGAGTATGTGCATTGATTGGTCTCCAAATCCATATTAAATATTTTCCAATGATTTAGTCTACTCCACTAACCAGTTACATTAATGAATTTTTTGAAAGATACCAACTTATAAAACTTGCAAGACTCAACAACAAATGAATTTTCACAATTTGTTTACCTAGTTAGGAATGAAATTACACTCAAAAATGAATTCTTCAGATCATCAATGCATCATCATAGAACTATCTCTAGTTACAAAATATCTTCTTCACATTACATTCGCTGGAAAAAGCAGCTCCTTTAATGCTTGATTCTAATTCTTGACAGTTTTCTGTCCAACTATTGAAGTCTTGCTAAAATTATTGTTTGCATCTGCTTTGAGTATTTATTTATTTATTTATTTGTTTATTTCAGGGAATGTTCATGCTGGTATCAAGATATTTTAGGCTTTCAAAGGGTATTCCAAAGCCCATGTGGTGATAGCCCATGTATTAAATTAGTTTCCACTACTAGGCATTATAGGTAAGGAAATCTTCCCTAACATTATTATTAGGTATAATTTCCCGTTGAAGCAAATCTTCACTTTGAAAACAATGGAATCCCTACATATATGTGTTGTCTTATAAGCTACAATAAATAGCAAAGAGATTTTATGAATTTATCTGAAATGGGCATCTTTGACAATTTAACAGGGTAATAACAATAATTTGGTCAAAATTGCAAGCATATGGATAGATAGGCACATCATTTGAAATAAGGCAAATACATATTCAGTTATTCACAATTTCACATTTCTATAGGCTTGGGTAATAGGTGGAAATACACTTATTGTAGTCTATCTAGGAAGTCATTGAATGTTGATGTACTAAAGGATATATTTAATGTAGATGCTAACTTGAAATAGATTCAGAGAAAAAGGGAAAGTACACCAAATTCTGGAATGAGTTTAGAAAATCTATCAAGTTAGGTATAACCGAGGATGCATCAAACAGAAATAGGCTTGCAAATCTTTTGAGATTTGAAAGGTGACTGCTACTACCCATTTTGAAAGCATATGATTTTTTTCCTTGACTGTGGATGAGTACCTTACTAAGGTGTTACTCTATATTTCCAATCATTAAAATTTTCATGCTACTCATTTATACTGGTATTCTTTGTATGTTTTAATAGCACAAAATCTAGCGTTAAACTTACATTGCTCGACCAGTACATATCAAGAATGAAGAAGGACTAGAAAGATATTTACTACATTACTGGTACTAATAAGGAGCAACTTAAGAATTATCCATTCCTTGAGAAACTGAGGAAGAAAAACTATGATGTTTGTGATTTAAATTTTAGTTTTTGTGAGTGTAGGTTGAATATTATCATGATGGCAATGGTTGAAGGAACCTGTATTCAGCAGTTGTTGGCAAGCAACCCTTCTTAGCTACTATTGTTTTATAAGGTTTGTCTCAATCCCAATAGGTTGTAGTTTCATTTTCTAGATGCATAAGTTAGAGTGGGCTTACAATAATAAATCATGTAATGTTGTTTTGAATACAAAGAACACTAGTATATGCAAATTTCATTATTTAATTATGAAAATATATTAAAATGTTTATAGTTGCCTCATTTAACAGCTAGTAACCAGCGTCAAATAAGTTCATAATAAACCATTATGCTAATAGTAAAGTAACATAAAAAAATACACATCCATATATATTAATGCAAAGTAACACCTGAAGATAAATATCTAGACTAATCACCGACCAGGATGCCATTGGTGATTACTCTAGATATTTATCTTCAGGTGTTTTTTTTAACATTCCATATTGGTCAAAATTTCAAAGAACTTTGGTTGAAACCCTCACCAAGACTGGTCTACATATCAACCATTCTATGTCTAAATTTAGTGTTGTGGTTTTGGCATCCTGGCCGGATGGGCCAAACATTTCGACTGACATTGGTTGAAATTTAGTATCGCGGGTTTGGCTACGTGGTCAAATGGGCCAAACATTTTGACCAACTTTGGTCAAAATTTAGTGTCATGGGTTTGGCATCCTAGTCAGATGAGCCAAACATTTTGACCAACATTGGTCGACAGTTTGACGAATAAACTTGCTAATTGCAGATGTCAATTTTGACCAAGATTGACATAGAATATTTGACCTTAACAAGATGTGTCAAAATTTTGACTAGAAAAATAGTAAAAATACCATTTGTGGATCATTCAACCAATCTTGGTAAAAAATTTGACTAATTATAGGTCAAAACTTGACCTCAAATGTACTAGTGTAGGTTAAGAAATTAGGCCATCTTCCTTGCTGCGGTTGAAATTCATAAATGCCCTGCTCGAAAGTTTCTGGATGATTGGTTTCACAATTATTGGAATTTGGAATTAGGGTTTCATATTTCATTCTGTAGGAAAATACAAAAAGGTTTATTTGTTATTTTTTTAATAATCCTAAAAATAAGAAGCTGTCATTAAGAGGCAATATTGGACTGTGGGGAATATCTCCTTTGGCACCCTTGCCTAGACACCAGAAGCTATCCATGAAGAAATTCTTTCCCTTTCAGCCCCGTGCTGGATGCTTGTGAAGCAACTACCTCCATTTATTTTTCATTCTCTCCCCCAATTACTTGATTCATTGGGTAAGGTCATTAGGATGGACAATACCCCTAGACTCATTCCTCACATGGATTCCAGGGAACTTATCTCCTTAAGACCTGGAATGGATATTCCAACCGCTCTGGACATCAACATTTCTGATGATACTTACTCATGCCCAATTGAGATTCTAGGCGGGTTAAATGCATAATTTTAATGTAAAAAAGAGGTTCATTTAAGAAAGGAATGCTCCATTATAAAGTGTAAGAAAACTTATATGTTACCCACTCCATCCTCCTCTACTCATGTCTCGAATAATCCTAGATAGATTTTACCTACGACCTCTACTTCTCCTCAGACTGAACCTCCTAAAGTTAACCCTGCTGCTACCCCTCCTCCCCATGTGTTACATGCCTCCCACTCCCATATGGTGGCACCCACCGATGCATAATCTACAATGGACATGAACAACTTGATGACTTTCAAATTGTTATTAAAAAATCTAACAAGAGGAGAAGGAAGACTAATAAACATGCGAACATCACTGTTGTGAGTCATCCTCCCTCAACTTCTTCCCCACCCTCTCATACAGATACCCTTGTTTGTATCCCTCCTGATAACTCCCCCATTTGTACTCCCTCTCTAAGATCTATAAGTGTAAATGTTGATATTGAGAAATCCCTCATCCTCCCACCAAAGGTCTTTAAGGAGTTAGATGATTATTATATTCTTGAGGTCTTCCCTGCTACCTACAACCATTCTTAGATCTTCATACCCAAAAGAAAATTCCCCTTTGATGATACCTCCTCTATAATACATAAATTTGTTGTCGATATGGAGGTCATGATGTTGTCGGTGTCTAACAATGAAGACTTTGATGGAAAAAATGATATTCCCAAGTCAAAAAGAAGAGGACAACCCTTGGATTCGAAGAATAAAAACACCTCAGGGAAAAGTGTTGAGGACATCTCCTCTACTCCTATTATTCTTAATGATGGCTCCACAAACCTTATGTGTTCACCTTATTACCGGTGATGCTTGTTAATTCCATACTTAGCATTTTTCATGACCTTTGTGTTCTGTCGGGTATGCTCGATGTTCACCGGTAATACTTGTAGTATGTCAGTGATCTCTGTAGTCTATTGGTGATCTCTGCCAATGTTTTTCACTAAGTGTACTAATGGAAAAATTAATGTCATCAATCTCCCCATTTGACATTAGTATCAAAAACATGATATGTGCAACATACTGAGTGTATCTAGTATGTACACATGTATATACTCCTTCCTTAGTCATTTGAATGACTCCCCCTTTGTATATGTTGGTAAGTGTAAGTATATATACATATCCTTATGTACTTTTCTTTTCCTCCCCTTTTTTTTAAATATTGTAAATAACTATATACATTTCCTTTCCTCCTTTTTTGATTCTAAGGGAAAAGGTACTTATAGCTTGTCAAAAAGGTGGGAATGTGAGGACTTGATCTCTTCCGTCATCTTTTCCCATTTCTCCTTCAGCATTTCTAGAGCCATGCGCTCCAGTGATATTCTTACACGTAGATCATAGATGTTGTCTACTACAGACATCTCGGGGGTTGTAATAAGATTCCTTGCATCAAAAATATGCTGCTATAAAATTGTAAAATTAGGCAAAATATGTGCCTGTAGTTTGGTATTCTCACCTATGAGTTGTGTTTCAGCATCCCATATTTCTTGTCTTAGCCTATTCACCTCTATCACCTTGTCATGATGTGCCTTTATACTTTTGGCATGTGAGGTTAGGCTTTGTGCACTGGTGGTGACATTATGATCTATCTCTGTTAGTTTCTCACTATTTTCCTTTGTAAATTTCTCAAGTGTGCACATCTTTTGAACTAAGGTGATTGCTTCAACAATCATTGGCTCTAATTCATTAGTGAGTTTAGAGAGCTTTACCTTGTTCAATGCCACTTCTTGGATGATTTTATCAATTAACTTGTAGTGCTATTTCTTCTCTGCTTGTTCTTCCATAGCTTTCTCTGCATCTATACTTTGCTCTGTGAGGGCGTCGGTAAGAATAGAAATTTGTTCCTTAACTATAGCATTTGCTTCAAGTTTTACTTCAGGAACAAGTTGTTGGAGAATATCTTTTGCTTTGTCAAGTGCCATTGTTTCCATGTGTTCTTGTATCATTTTCTTTTGAATGACTTTTCTCTGACATAGCACTCCAAACTCTTGAAGTTTGTCACTATCCAAAGTGGTAATATCCCAGTTTGGAACTTCTATGATTTCATCCACTGTAATAGCCAAGATGTCTTTCTTTACTATTTTCTTTTTCTTCTTCTTTGGTTGGGTGGCAGATTGATGTACCACCATCTGTAAAGTGTGAGATTGGGTTGATTTGGTGGGTGAGGGTCGAGAGGATGAGGCTTCCTTTTGTATCTGTTTTGAGTCCACCTGCTAGTTTAGTGAAGACATCTCCTAATGTGCCTTGGGTGTATCAATAGATTAATCTTCTTTAAGTTTTATACCTTCATTTGTCTTGACTCCTTCACTCCTATCTTGTTCTTCAACCTTTCTCAATGTATCATTAGTTTTGTTATCTACTTCTTTGTTTTGATCTTTTGATACATCTTGTTGATCATCGGTTGCATCCTTCATTTCTGTATTTGTATCCTTGGGAGTGTTGGATGCAATTTTTTTTTCATCGGTACCCATATCCTTGGCTATATCATCATCTTTCTTAGATGATTTATCCTGACTAGACTGAATATCAATAGCATCTATTAATATATTCATGTTTGTCAGTGTATTGAATGTTGCTTTGTCAATAGATGTGTCCTGTTCGTCAATATTTCCCTTTGCAGCATTGATTTCTTCATCTTTTTGAACTTCTACTGTAGGGTCTTGTCCTGTAGTGGTATTGACAATGTTTTCTAACCATGATTCATCATTTATATCAACATCTAAGTTACCTTTTATTGACAATTATTCTTTGGTAACTTCTTCATTGTCTAAGTTGATGTGGATGGGGCTTGTTGGTACTTGATCATTTTCACCATCCTTTGGCCAGTCTTAATCTATAATGTCAGTCTTTTTTTGGCCTACTATTTGTACCTCTTCATTGTCTAACTCAACTGTTGATTTATTTGTTTTAGTGATTGTTTCCTTCTCATGACTGCTCTCCTCATCAGGATTGAGTATCTCACTCCATATCTTATGCGTGTCGTGTTCAAGCTCTATAAGCTTCTCTTTAAGAAATTTATAAGCTCTCAACTTGGGTGAGAAGATTTTTGCATATTTATCCATGATTTCATTGATTTATTCTCTTGTTGATTCAGGAGGCATAAGAGAAACCAGTACTCTTTCTCTTATCCTTTTCTCCTCATGAAGTGCAAAAGTGAATCTAGAAGAAATTCTATCAAATAGTTCTTGTGGTACATCTCGTGTAGTGAAATGTAGTGGGACATAGTAGTGTCTTCACATCTTAGCAATAAGTGCATCTTCAATCTTATTCTGTTCTTCAGATTCCCATCTTAACCATTTCCTAATCTTAGGATGTGCAATAGATGTAGCTTCAGAAATGTTCTTACATATTTCATTAGTGTCCTCAGTGGGTGATGTAACCTTTTCTATTTCCATTGCTTGTTTTATAGTGTCAGGTTCATCCATTGTTGAATCTTCTAAGTCCTCATTAGTCTGAACATATTTCCCCCTTTTGGCAAGTGCCCTAGCTGGTTGTTTTGCTTTTTGTGTGTCAGGTTTCCTCTTATACACCTTCCCTTTTACCATGGGAGAAGGACTTGCATCTTTTGTTGTTTGACTCCTTGCTCTAGACTTCTTAGGTGGAGGAGGAGGTGGTGAATCAGACTTCTCTTCCTCTGATTATTGTTTCTCTATTGTATCACCGATGGGAAGCTGGTCCTCAGTGAGTTCCTTGTTACCCTCTTGTTTCTCTTCGCCTTCTCTTTCTTCTTCTCCTTTAGAATATATTTTCATATTCTTTTTCAGATTCTTCACCATTCTTTTCAACTGTTTTATAGCCTTCTTGACAACAAAATTTGTCTTAATCTTTTGTTTGGCCTCTTCATAGGTACCAAGTCTTAGTTGTTTGTTGTCTATTGGCTCATTTAATAGTGCCTTAATGCACTCATTGGCTAATCCTATTTTGATTTCATAATCCAATTTTGAAAGCCATGATTTCCTTGGAACTACTGCTTGTATATATGTGAAATCAGTATCTACCATGAAACATATTTCTTCACAGTGTTCCTCTATCAGATTCTCAGGAATTCTGGTTCTTTCTTGCAGCATTTCCTTTATGGTTTTGAAATATTCATGCATAAAATTATCAAAATATGTTCCTAGTGATTCTATGAATTCACCTATCTAAATGGTAATGGGTCTGCTTGTGTCCCATGTAACTTTTTCAATGGAAGAAAAGTATTCTTCAAAGTAAAACAATATGCACATTATGAGGGAACTAAACTTACATGTGTTTGTCCTTGAAGACCTTATTGTGCACATGTTCTCCTCAAATTGATGTAACAGGATCTCTGCAAGATCTATCTTCTTCCCCTATTTGATAATCTTGTATGATGTGCTCATAGCAGTACTAGATATGTTTTTCATTCGGCTTGCTTGGAATATCTTGTATCCAACAACACATGCTCCAAACTTCAGCTCTTCATCGGTAATGGTGATCACTTTTAGTGCTCTTTTATCTGATTTTACACCAGTAAGTTTTTCCACTTCTGCCAAAGATGGGTGTTTGTGAGCCTGTGGATTATCGATTGTAGGATAACTAGTAACCATGTATATAACATCCTTTGTTATTTCCTTTGGTTTTTTTAGTCATAGAGTCTTGTTGTGAACTCTACTAAGAATAATTTTTATCCATTCCGTTTTGAAAACCTTGGGAAAATGTAGTGCATTTGTAAGTCCCTTTACTTCCAAGTGTTTGTGCTCTTCTTTGATTTTTCTAGCATCTTCACATAGTGCCCTATAGGCATTATCTAGGTCTAGATCTCCTATCTCTGAGATCTTGCAGTGAATATAGGACCTTATGTCCTCTACCAGTAAAACCCTAGGTGGGATTCAGGAGAATGCTCCAAAATCGTCAGGTTGTGAAGCTATTTCAGGGTGTAGCTTGAATTTTGGTTTAGGACATGCACCTCTACTAACAAGCTTGAAGGGTTTGTTCTTATCTTCCTTAATTTTCTCAACTCTAGAAGTCGATGCCATCGCATTGCATAAATTTAGTGTAATACCCACCTCTGAGTTTGCTTTTCAGTTTCAGTTGCCATACTCTTTTAGGCCTTTTCATGTATGTGTTGTTTATTCAAATGGTTTAGAGGATATTTATGTATCACGTTTCAGTATGTTATTGATTCATTTCTTAGAGTGTATATCTCCTATTTGCATATGATTTATGGTTATTTCATGATGTTGATGTATATGTTAGGATGTCATTTCGATTATGGTTTTCTGACAATACTGACCCTAGAGTTATATGCACATGGATCATTTATATGTTTTTCATTATTGTTTGGCGTGCTTGATATGGTATGGGACAGAGTCGTAGTTACTTGCTTCGGTGAGATCGCACGATAAACTAGTCTTAACCATTGTTTTTTATATTATATGCATGTATGCTCATCTTTGTGATGATAGGTTTGCAGGTACCGGGCTACGTCTTCCCTGAATTGGCAGGAGTGAGCGTGCCCTATCGCAATATCTCAATGGTAAGAGATGGGAGATAGTATTTAGGTCCAAATCCATACCCTAAACCCTATTTTGTCCTATTGATGGACAAAGAATCTGATTGACTACCTTAGTGTTTGAATCCGTCAAGTGACGTGGATTCGTGAGCCTGTTTGTGTGTTGGGTTTCTGTTTCAGGTGATTGTCTGTTTCAGTTGATTATCTGTTTAGATGAGTTTCAGGTGATTTGGTGATGCTTTTAGCTTGATTTATTTAATGAATTTTCATGGTAAATATTAATGTTAATTATTGCACCTGTAGTAAGGTTAAAACATTGGTATATGAAATATATGGCTATTCAATAATTAAATATTAATTAAATACCTATATTTAATTAATTGATTTAATTATTAAGTCTTGATTAAAATAATTGAGATTTAATAAATATTAAATTCAATTAATTGTAATTAATTATGCATAGTTGAAT